>CAJDSM010021754.1:5315-39214 GCA_903981925.1 Ostrea lurida
TTATCATGTGCGAAATAATGGTAGACTATTACAAGTTTATGTACATTTGTACACTTGGAGGGATTGCTAGATAGCATCAATTGCGTCATTTTGTGTAATGTACTACAGTAAATGACACAAATTTGATGACATGAGGATCAGATTCTTTGTATTGCATGCAACTTATTACTTGTTGAATTACATTTGCGACAATGCAGCATTTTATGGTAAGTCATAATGTAATTGTTCCCTCGCTGGGGCTATATGCGTAGAGAGAGTCCTCCGGGTGGCAGTGGTGGGGAAGCCCTCCCTTTGGGGGCTTGCACCGAATAATACGGAATAAGGTGCCGTGGACCAACATAGCCTAGGAGAAGGAAAACTCTTGATTCCCAACCCGTGCAGATGGGGCTCGCTTAGCTTGTGTAGGCAGTGTCACGAAATATATTGATGTATGTACATGTAAGTGTTTGATCGCTCATAATGATTTATGAACGTTATTAGTAAGTAAACGGTATTAGATTAAACAAGTACGTTGAAATGACAAAGACGTGTTGTTTTAACTTCAGTGTAAATAATACGAAACATTTGGTGCCTCCGAACTATTTTAAGCGAAATAGAATCCGTTATTAACGACAGACCGTTAACCTATGTTTCATCTGAAATTCAAGATTTACAGCCGTTAACGCCATCTCATCTCTTATATGGACGAATGAAAACTACACCATCAATGTCAGTCTCCCGGGAAATACAAATATCACACATATCGAAGCAAACAAACAATTGGAGAGAAAAGAATAGGTTCTACAACATTTCCTTAAAAGATGGAAAATGGAGTACTTAACGGGATTGCGCGAATATCATAGATTTTCGGGAAATAACAAAACCAAAATTAAGGTTGGAGACAAAGTGCAAGTCTATGATGATGTGCCTCGTGCCGGATGGAAGTTAGCCATGGTGGATGAGCTTATTGCAGGAAAGGATGGGTTAGTACGCGCGGCGAAAATCCGCACTGCTTCAAACAAAATCACAACGCGACCAGTTACCAAACTTTACCCTCTGGAACTTCCTTAGTTATTATTATAACAGCTAATTGTATTATTTGCCTCATTTTGTGATGAACTGTGTGTACTACCGATCAGACATACTACGACTTGGTATAGACTTCATTTGAACTTAACTCATGAACTGCTATAATACAGACGTTTTCCGAAAGATAAAGGCTGTTACATACCTCATTTTGGCCGGGAGTGTCGCGAATCAATTGTAGATCATCTAGGAGAAGGAAAACTCTGATTTCAAACCGGAGTAGATGGAGCTCGCTTAGCCTTGGTAGGCAGTTCATCGAGGAGAAGTAAAACTCGTTCCAAACCGGGGTAGATAGAGCTCGCTCAGCCTTGACAGGCAGTTCATCTAGGAGAAGGAAAACTCTGATTTCAAACCCGGGTAGATGGAACTCGTGATCCTTGGCTGACATTCCCTCTACGAGAAGGATGAATCCGAAATTAGATTACCACCTCCCCGAGCTTAGGGGTTTGTGCCGGGCTTACACCCCTGGCGCTGTAAAAAGTTATTGTTACAAAAGCATCGACGACAGCAACCAAGACATTCACCTGGGAGAGGAGGGATTTCCATCTCGGAGACACATGACGCAGTTTAGTGAACGCCGAAAGGGGCTGCGGGCCGACCCCCTCCCCCCCCCTTCGAACACCAGGACAACAACTAGAGTAGAGCACCATGGAGAGCATCAGACAATGTATGAAACAGGGAGAACCATCCAGGTCGCAAGAGAAGATGAAGACCTACCTACGGGAAATAGGGAGTTTGCTGGGATTGAGTGAGATAAGGTGGCTACAAGCAGGACAGTAGAGATTATCATCAGGAGAGCAGCTACTGTACTCGGGACACACAGAGGACGGAGCTACCCACACTGAGGGATCGGAGTGACCCTGATGCTGGCACCGGAGGCACAGCAAGGAACCTGTCAACTCCCGCATTATCACGGCCAAGTTCACCACCAAGAAAAAAGACTTCAAGCTGAACTTCATCCAGTGCTACGCTCCCACCAATGATGCAGAAGAGAAGAAGGATGACCTCTACCAGCAACTCCAGGCATGACAGACAAGAGAGGCGCCAAGGACATAACCATACTGATGGGCGACCTCAACACCAAGATAGGAGCAGACAACACAGGCTACGAGGATATCATGGGGACACACGGATTAGGGCAGATGAATGACAACGGAGAGTGTTTCGCAGACATGTGCGCCCTGAACAAGTTAGTGATTGGAGGAAGCATCTTCCCACACAAACGTATCCACAAGGTCACCTGGAGATCCCCAGATCATGTCACAGAAAACCAGATCGACCACATCTGCATCCAGAAGTTCAGGAGATCATGGCGGGATGTGCGAGCGATGAGAGGTGCCGACGTCTCTTCAGACCACCATCTTCTGGTTACAGCAGTGAGACTTCCGCTCCAAGAGGTACACTGTACAACATCAATTGTGTGCTTCGCGGATTATAAAGCGTAAACTGCACCAAGTTAGATTATACCGTATAGCCTAGGTCAAAATTCGCTTCAATCCTTAAATAATTTAAGGTCATCAGTGGCGTATGGTCATGTTATTATACGTCAAATGCCGGAAAACATCATAATCCGTGGTTAGATGGAATAGGTCGAGGTGATCCGGGTGGAACAGCAGAGCAGGAGTCGATGAACGCACAAATCAGTCGGAGGTAGTAGGTCAAAATTGGACCTAAGAACCTAAGAAAGCTACCATCCAGCACCACCACACTCCCCAGGTAAACGAATTATTCGACTTCTCTTATGGGCTCTCTACCAACTCTGACTTCTGATTTCGTAGTGGTGTTGATCTTCATCAAATGTGTTCTGTTCAGGTTTCTCTTAAGACCCATTCCCGTAGATGTTGATGCAAGACGAGTTCTGTCTGTGGTTGCGCAAGACGTAGACCGCGGGCCATCGAACAATTCGAGATCGTCAAGCTGCGTCAGGAGTGTCCACTGGATATCGTTGTTCCTGTTTGTTGTGCTGGTCATGATCCAGTCGATGACCAGCAGGAAGAGGAATGTCGACAACAAACATCCTTGTCGAACTCCTGTTTTTACCTAGAATGTCCAGCGTGGGCGGCCTTAGTAGGTGACGTTGGTCAGGGAGAGAGCTTCTCGGGTAATCCGTAGTGCCACAGTAGCTCACACACTTTCTCTCGGTTTACGCTGTCGAACGCTTTTTTGTAGTCTATGAACGCTTTCTTGTAGTCAATGAAGAGGACACAGAGGGGAATGGGGGACTTCCATTCCACTTACTGGTCTAGGCTCATACAAAGAGAATGCTACTGGTGTAAGTACATGTATATACAGTACTGTTGTGACTTTTACCGACCTTAAGGTGATGAATTGAAAATATTAGGTTAGGATGTTTGCATATCACATGATGTGCATGAGGGCATGAATAGGGTCCCTAAGTCTCGTCATGTGACTCGCGAGATATGACGTGAAATCGTACTTCCGGGCAGATGTCAAAATGGTTCACAACGTAAATATATGCTGAAAACCACAAAAGGCTAGAGAGCAGTGGATAGCTGGAGTAAAGCGTTATTGTTTATTTATATATATATATATAAAAAGAAACCTTTTTGTTCTGTGATTTACTTTCTTTTCTGTTGGCTGTTGGAATATCAAGATTGAAATAAACACATTGTTCACATTCACCAGGAAATGACTATTATCTCCACTAATAAAAAAAATCGCAGGAAAAACACTGGTTTTTACCTGGAAATTTAAATATTCAAACATGGTTCCTGCAGTCATATGTAATAAAAAAGAATCAAACCCATTATTGGCCAGATATATACTTTCTCCGGGGATAAGACATGAGGCATATACTACGTGACGATGCATACGTTCTCAAATAAACACACCATACTCTGTATCATATTGGTTCTTGGGTGTGAGGGAACTTGTATTAAATTAGATGTACCGGTGCGACACGAATGTCCCCGCCTATATTTAAGTCCAATGAAGTTGATCGTGAGGTTAAAATTTGAAATAGTAATTTTTTCAAGCCCAAGGGTCAAATATATTTTTGAATAAGAAATCATTTCAATATCTTCAAAAGCATTCAGTGACGCATCAAGAATACCGATCTTATAGACAATCTGAATACAAAACCACATAAAAGTTAAAGGGGCACAACTCCATCAAAAATCAACGAACCAATTCGAACCTCGATCATGAACTGTAACTCATTAATATACACCCGCATACAAAAAAATCGGTTCAATATCTCAAAGCGTTAAGAAAAAAAAGTCCGGAAAACTGCTCATTGCGGAAGGACGGCCAAGGTAAAACTATACCGGACAAAAAAAGTTAAGGATCATGATTTCGAATAGTTAAAAAAAATTTTTTTTTTTGGGATTTGGGTGGGTAATATATTTTTGGAATTAAAACCAATTTTGAAAAATTTGTTTTTGGGGATAGAACATTATTGATACCTGTCCCTCAGTATCGTTATTGATTGATGTGTTTACCTTAAGATTAGTGAATGCGTGCTTAATTGAATGCTTGGCGTGAATTCGGACACAGGGTCAAAAAACAAAGTGTTTCAGGGTATACGGGTAGTCAAGAAAATTTGTCATTTGAAGTTGTGCGGGACCTTTTCGATATTTTGTTGGTGACTTTGGAAACATTTCAAGCCATGAGACGTCATTTAAGCGGGCGTGAAGCAGCTCAGGCCGTAGGTCATGGTCCAATCTGGTGTTTGTTCAGAGAACTGTTGCTGCACACTTTAATGTGTCCCTAAGTGTCATTTCTCGATTATGGAATCGCTTCCATCAGACTGGTGTTGTGCTGCGAGACCACTTCTGGTCGTCCGAGGTCACTACCGCTCGTCAGGACCGTTCCTTGGCCAATATGTCTAAGCGTCAAAGGTTCCAGAGTGCTGTCAAGCTCAATAGAGCCTTTTGAAACAGCAACAGGGGTGCGCGTAACGGGCGCAAACTGTTCGTAACAGACTACACGGTGCCAAAATTAGAGCTTTCCGGCCAGCAGTCCGTCCCAAATTGACCGCAAGACACAGAACCAGCAAGACTAAATGGACACGAAATCACAGTAAACTGGCAATTGCGTCATTGGACCCCTGTTCTTTTTACTGATGAGGTCGCGCTTTTTGTGTAGACTTTCATGATGGACGTGGCGGGTTTGGGCGTATGCAGCAGTGACAATATGCTGACTGTTGTGTTGCTGAGCACGATCGTTTTGGGAGTGTTCAGTGATGGTTGGGATGGTTTCGAGTATAACCGGAAAAGACTGACTTGCACCGTTATCGCAGGCAACCTTACGGGCATCCGATACCGAAATGAGGTTCTAGACCCCATCGTCAGACCGTAATGCCGGTTGCTATCGGCGATGACTTATTTTGATGGATGATATGCTGTCCTCACAGGCTAGAGTTGTAAACGACTATCTGGAAAACTGAGACTATCGAGCGAATGGATGAACGAGCCTCTCTCCCGATCTTAACCCGATAGAAATGCTTGGAAATCTACAGCAGGCATTCAGCCCGTCCAGTGTCCGAGAAATCGTGAGAACTTTCTGCTGCTTTGGTCGAGGAATGGAATCAACTGCCACAAAATCTTCTTCGGAACTTATCCGAAGCATGCAGAGACGTTGTTGCGCTGTTATTCAGACACGTGGAGGTCATACCACATATTGATTCATCAAATTCAATTTTAAAACGATTAATTGTGAATGATTCTGTCTTTACCATGGCTAATTTTTCATTCTGTTTAGGGGGTAAATGTTACAAAAGATGCCTTCTGTATGTTACGCGTCACTGAATTTGAATAAAAACGATAAATATTGTTTTGTGTAATTGTTGATTTTGAAGATAATATAGTTGTGATGAATATATGTTTGTTATTT
This sequence comes from Ostrea lurida, assembly GCA_903981925.1. Classification (NCBI taxonomy): domain Eukaryota; kingdom Metazoa; phylum Mollusca; class Bivalvia; order Ostreida; family Ostreidae; genus Ostrea; species Ostrea lurida. The sequence continues at coordinate 11,235 of CAJDSM010021754.1, forward strand.
GTTATATAATTAATTTTTGTAAATATGATCCTTAACTTTTTTTGTCAAGTATATATGGCCCCACCACTTTGTGGCGGGGGAATAAAAAGGTCTTGACGTTGATTTGTCAAAAAGTCTTATACTCTATTTGCTTTTATGGAGAGAAAGATGTAAACCATCTAAATTTTTCTTCGACTCTGCTCAAAAGTTCATCAGAGATTCTGGTAGATTTACTGTTATCATTACTTATAACATCATGCTTTAGAATATTCAAATGATGTTTTATTTATTTTTTCAATGTAACTAAGAAATAACCATGCCTTCTTATCATAATGACTAGTATCCAAGGTACGAACCCCGTAACTTTCCCCGTAAGTCGAAAGAACTTATTATGTTCAAGTGTACCTATACGGTAAAATATGTTCAAATCAAAAAAGATCTTGCATATGACTACGTATATCTGTAAAACTTTAATCCTGCAATTCGTCATGGTTGAAATAAAACTGAATGAACATGATCCAATGGGTCATGCATATGTATTTGACAATTATCATTCAGAATTTTTAAAAAAGAATTTTCCGCTAATATATTTCTATTCAAAAACCAAACCCCTATTGCGGACTTAACTCTGTCCTAGCGGTCATGTCTTTGAGTGTACACTATAATACTTGGGAATTATAATGCCATTTTAAGACTTTACTTGTCAAAGGGGTTATATGATTTTTAATCGCCACGGTTTTTGACATTTTCTCAATTATCTACCCCCTTTAAAGGCGGGGCGACCCTTCATTTTTAAGCCGCGTCCTGCTGTGTACCCGGTCGAAGTTGAAAGATTGCCGCTGGTCAGACGAGGTGAGAAACAATGACGTGAAGTATTGATTGACATAACAACCCCCGTCCAACCATTAATTGGTCGCCGCAGGAGTTTGAACAACTATTCACACCACCCGTTTGTTACGTATAGTATTTGTCGGCTAATTAGAATGCAAGATTAATAAAGACTATCGTAGCTTTGTTACATTCATGTGACATTCGAGTTGAACATTAAATTAAGGTGAGGAAAAATTAGTGTGATCATTTTAAACAGGATTGGAATGCAGAGAAAATTGAAGAATGCCATTGATCTCTCTCGTCTGTCCATCGGACGAATACCCAGAATGTGGAGATTGCCTAGGAACCTCATGTGTGATACACAGGAGTAATTGCCAAGGAAGAAATAAATTATGTCAATGCATTAAAAATAATCAATAATCCAGTAGTTGATGCTATTGTTTTATGGCGCCCACTACTTTCCGTGTATGCTGTGTATACGAATTAATTAATGGGTAGTACAGCCGTCTTGATTGCACAAAGCACCATGCATGTACCTGTAAAAATAAGCTACGCAAAAATATCAGACTTAAAGCAAACTGGAACTTTTTCATCCAAACACACTTTCTGTCATATGTAAGAATAAGGAGGAGATGTTGTTGTTGTTGTTGTTTATTAGTCAAAAGCAAATACAGCTTATAGACAAATTATACAATGTAATAAATATGTAATCATATACAGGTCAAGAAAGAATAAAAATTGTGCTTATACATGTACATTGGTATTTCTAAGATATGCAGATGACTTTTGACCACCAGAAGCTCATTCTAGCCTACGCTTTACCGCAGTCCTTCTTTGCCTGCCCCCTATGGATAAAAATCGGCTTTCGCATCACCAGGCGTCTCTGGCATCTGCATGAGTTTCGATTTCTTAGGGTAACAGACACTTATAACGGAGTAAACAATTTAATATAATCGGTCAATATAACGAAGGGCAGTTCCTGCTGTTGTTTTGAAGAGTTTCATTGATGCAGTGATCTTGTATATGTTGGTCCCCTGTCTAGTATCGCAAATACTGTATGCTTATATAATCAAAAGCCTTGGCGTATGCAAAGATATGTCTCTCGTATTACGAAAGTCGTAATAAGGAGGTAATAAAGTCGCTATTACAGCTGAAAAAATTGTAACAACTTGTCGAAAAAATCGTAGTCCCGAGATAAAAAGTCTTTCTTCCGACTTCTAAGGAATTCATAATAATGACCCCAGAATGTTGTAATTCCTAGGCAAAAAGTCGTTTGTAAGATTTTATAAAGACGTAATTTAACAAGATAAAGTCATAATTAGCAGATGAAAAGTCGTTATTACGACTATCACAATTAACAAGATACATGTACACCGTTCGCAATAGCTCAGTGTTAGAGCGTTCGATTAGTAAACGGCAGGTCATTTTAAGCTCGTGCCACGGCTGTGTCAAACTGAAAAGACGTACAAATAGGTTGGGATTGCTCTTTTGCCAAACACTCGGTATTTAGAATTGGAATCACGAGACTTCGGATATGACCTTCAAACCGGAAGTCCTGTATCGCGACAGGCGTTGGCACGTGAAAGAACCCTTCACAGCTACACCCGTAAGCGCTAAGTGTAATGAATAGTCTGAGTGTAAAATTCTCGACGGGATGTAAAACAAACAAACAACTAATATTAAGAAATTTAACGTCGTAATAACAAGATGATAAGTAGTAATTATGACATAAAATACCTGCGAAAGTCATGCAGTTTCTTTTTCGACGAAAGTGAGCTGAATAGGCTTTCGTAGATACATTTCTTAATGCAATCGTCTCTGAATAGCAAAACACTAGTAAAACTCCCAGAAGTTGATAGCTCGGCGAAATCTAATCATTAGGCCTTCATCAAAGTATTGCCTGTTTAAACTCATGGCATGATTATCGGTTATTGACTGAAAATAAGAAAATATGGCCGTTTGAGTTCGCTGGGTGATAAATCGGACCAAGTCCATGGGATCCTTTACCACACAATGACCGAGGCCTGGTATATTCCCCGATATTTAGAATATAACCATTTTCTTTGCAAAACTTTCCAAATTCTATGCATTTGGTCGCAGACGAAGTATTTACATGTATATTTATTGTGATTTTGAAAACATGTATGACGTCACAATGTTGAGTTGAAAGTTAAAAGTGTGGGTTTTAAGTTTGAATTAGAATATATGGGGGAGGGGGGGGGGTATCAAAAAATTTAATGTGTCATAAAGTTTCGAAAATCGTAATTACAACTTTCTATTTCGTTATCACGACTTAGCATTTAGAATCTTTTTGGTGCGCCTTATTTGATTTCACTAGGCTGTCAAAAATCTATTTCCTTATTACGACTTTCTCATCTCGTTTACGAACTTTTAATCCGTAATTATGAATTTTTATTTAACTAAATTAGGACTTCTAAATGTAATTACCACTGATCTATTTTAATTTATTCATTCATTTTAAATAAGGCTGTGTATCGGGTGAAATTTATTGCGATATTTTCAAATATATTACGATATGTGTTGCAATATTTTCAAATAAGAATATTAACGATCCTTCCTATTATTTCATTGACTTTAAGGTTTATTTTCATGCAGAATAAATGAAAAACAAGAAACAAGCGTTCTTAGATATAATCGGACATACATGTATCTGTATTATAGACCCGGGATTATAGACTTTGTTGCTCTATTTGAAGTAGAAAAAATATGTCTCAGTGATTTGAACAATGTTTTGAACAGCGACATGAAACGTATTATATTTGATGTGAGGAAGGTAATTTTCAAGCCCAGGCATTTTCGCCGAGATACCGGTATTGGAAAAAAGGTATCGCTATACGATATTTTTTAATAAGGAATCGGAATACCGGTAATATCGCACAGCCTTATTCATTTATTTATTTTCATTCGCCCCACTATACTTTTGTTTTGCTATAATTTTTCTTATGTACAGCTGTCCAACAGTCGAGGATGGAACTCATCTGTCGCCAAAATCAATCGATCGTATAAGACCTCCCAATTAAAGTAAAGTCTCCGTAGGTCCAACAGAAGTCTTATTAATTAAGTACCTGCATCGTGTATGGCTATCCGGAATGGGTGCTGTGACGTCTGAATGGCTGATGCTTTTCATGCCCTATTTGGCAGTATCCCTCTTCTTTGTCATCAGATTTGTTCTACTTCTGTTGTAGAGTGGTTCTTCTTCATCTTGACACAAACATTTTGCTGGAAAGTCTAATACAACGAAAAAGTATTGTCAATGACTGTAATCAATGCATGGTGGATAACGCAATAGGACTCGAACTCTATACATGCATACTTTTAATAAAGGTACATGAACATGAAGGTGGTGAATGCTTCAGATGTTAGGACCATTCAACTCTTGCACTGGTAACCAGCAGACGTCTGTCGATTCTATTGTATTCGTTACATAAAATTCGCCAACCGTCTGCTCTGAATACATGACGTTTGTAAGTCTTGTATATAGATATTTTCATCTGTTACCTAAGCACGTGTCGTTGAGGTCAGATCCTGTCTGTTTACATGCTTCCACATCAAATGGTGCGTGAGTGTAAAGCTGCCAACTGCCATGAAATGCTCGGAGCAGTGAGCTTTTTGGGTAAGACATTTACAAGCTGCATGATCATGACTACTGTTCGAACAACGGTATTACGGTCATTGCAGCGGATCCAAAAACATTTCCGTAGAGGAGGTAGCGACCGAAAATGTGTGGCATGTTCTTTTACCAATGGTAATTTACTGACCTCTACCACCCACCCACCCACCCACCCTTTCGTTACTTATCATAAACAAGGCTGTACGTTTAACTTGAAAGGAAATTTCATTTTTGAAGTTAAATTATTTACATAGAGAAAGGTGCTGCTTTTCTTACGTGCATACTTATTATTCCAATGATTGATTCTAGGCACAATGAAAATGCAGCGGTCATAAAATTTGACAATGATCGCGTTGCTGGGTAGCATTAAAGGTAAATAAATAATCACCATGGTAACGGTGTACTCTATATTTCAGAGGCCTAATGATAAGACGCTTTAGGATGGGTGATCGACATTGAAAACTGTTTGATCGCTCGGTCGATCTACGTCAAACTCTTCCTGTGTTTAAAATCCCCCGTGCGTCATATACAAACAAAAATGACAATCTCCTGTACATTTTACATGAGAGGTTTAAAATAAATGTTTACACTAGTTTATTTTTATTTTAAAACACTCTTCTAAAGATAAAAAAAAATGGTCTCTTGCTCATTTGTACAACATTTCATATTTTCTTTTGCATGATTTTCACACAATGCCTTTGGCGAAGGTTGAACACGCTCTTTGGTCAAGCATGATAACTCCGTAAAACATACATGTATCTACCTCATATCCTACCAAGTTTTTATTTTTTCGTCTGTGAAGACACTCCATTGATATATTAGTATCAAGAAGACTGATTAAAAATTGTTATCTACAAATCGCATTTACAGTACATCACGTGTATCGTTATCAATGAAAACAGATAGATAAATATACATGTAGTTATCAATTTAAGAACTCGTCCAGATAAACACAAAATAACCTTTATTCTCTCCTAGCTAGTCATCTTTTTCTTTCCAGTTTCATGATCGCTTCAGTCCGATTATATAATTCTGGTTTTAACTGCGCGTGATGTGATACACATTACACAATACAAACGGAGGTTACTGACGTAAATAAGCACGGGGTTGGTTGCTATATCGTATTTTTCTGTAGCATTACGGATTTTGTAATTCGAAAGTGATCAATATGAATATGTACGAAAACTGTTAGTTCCTGCAACAAATAGACGTCAGCGGATTTGAAAGCAATATTTGTTTGATATTTTGTAAGAATCATTGACAATTTTCACGACGAAAACAACTAATAATCTTTCTTTTAAATCTTTATTGCATGTATTATTCCAATAAAGATTTCAGTGTAATGTAGATACCAAGAAAGATTAAAATAACAATTCTTGTTGTAAAGAGGGTAGAAACGGGGGAAAAAAAATCACGGCGCAGGTTGGTTCAGGTATGTCGAATCTCACTGAAAGAGGATATTTCATTTGGCGGGGTTAGGACTATAATAACGAGAGCACACCAAATCTTTTTTTGCTATTGATTTCGCAAGACACGGCGAAACGCGACACGAAAAAGAATTTGCATAAAAGAAACTGATAGTAACGTGCTTAAATTACGCCTTATCGATACCAACGCCGTTGGATAAATACGATTTTGTAGATCGTTAGTAATAAACGCCTGAAGATACGACAGAGCATTTCTCGGCTTTATGGCTGGGTGAAATATTTTCCGTAAATATGGCCTTTGCTATCTGCGGATTGTTTCGTCGGCGTGGTCTCTGTTAACGAACAAAAATAGAAAGAAAACTCAGAAATTGCTGGGTTTGCGGAGAAGATATTATAAGAGGAAAACAAAGCCCTTTTCAAATACGTTAATCCGATTTTTCGGATAAAGGATCGTTGATAAATTACGCGTGATTGTGTTGCGCCGTGCCTTTGTAAGGTTTCTCTCATTTTCCGTGAAACTGTAAAAACCAATCGACGCAGAACGGATATGGCAAAAATTCTTCTATCCGATGATATTTATTTTATATATGACGGCAGTTTAGATTAGGCTTAGATGTTATTGTACGCGCAGGTCTAGAGTTAGCATATGTTGTGGCTTTGGTGTTTAATAGTTCATTCGCCCTGCGACAACGCATCGGAAATTTATTAAATGTTATGTTAGTTTGCATTTTTGTCGAGAGACGAAATCTACTACAGAGAAAGAGAGGTCCGTGAACAGTGTTGTTTAGGAGTTACACGATTTAACGATTTTTAAATACTCGGAAACAAAGAGTCTTTCGTTCCCTTACTTCCGTGACGCGGGTCGTTTGCAGTGCTGTAAATGATCCTTCATATCAAATGTGACTTTACACATGAAAGGAAATTTTTGTAAATTTAACAAGCGGAGAGATTTTCAATTGGAATTCTTACGAGTCTAAAGTGCCAGGAAAAAAATAGAACACGGATACAGCCGATTACTGTGAAATCTAACATTGTTGTTGAGTGACAGTCGTGTAAATTTCATTAAGCGGAAATATACACATTATTTTGTGTGCGTAGCCGTTATATTTTCTGCTGGATTGTAATAGGGCTGTCGTTTATTATTTTACCTAGAAAGCTTACGTGCTTGTTCAATTTTATCTGAGTAGATCTAAGATCATGTGACCGCGTATAATTACCAGTGACGGCGTTTCTTTAACATCGATATCTTTATACACCAAACATTCAGTTACGGAAACAGCCCCAACTCTTATCAATCGGTGGAGTGCGAGAATATATTGTGTGTGCCTTTATAATCATAGATTTTTAGCACATATTAATGTTGTTACGATCAGCTACGGAATTGGAAGATTTTTTTTTTCTTTCTCTCTCGTTTCTTGATGGATTAGTAACTTTAATGTGAGATTCATCTGGTCCGATTAAATCGTTGCCGATCATTATGAAATCGTACTAAAGCACACGAGGACGTGTTCTTCGGGGGATTTAGAAACGATATCCGGGGTTATTTGTTGAAAGCGTCGCGGCACGGCGGTCGGCTCAATACTGACTTAATTTTAAAGTGCGTGTCGAGCGACGCGGTATTGGGTTATTTGTCTCTAAACCATGGGTCGAAAACCGTCTACGGAAAAGAAGAAAAGGGGACCAAAAAGACTAAAAAAGGGTTCCAAGCCTTTGAAAAATGACGAGTGTGACCAGTCCTTGCGAGAATTGCCGGCCAAGAGAAAGTCACGAGATTCTGGAAACATTTCCGCAATTGCAAAAATTGACATGCAGGCTGTTACAGCTGAAGATGTTGTCACGCCAAAAACACAAGACGGTGAGGTCATCCTGGACGTGGAATGTGGCCCTAACAAGGCAATATTATTTCTATCAAAACTTTGTCAAGGAAGCAAAGGACCTTGCATATCTTTTCAAGGAGCATGGCTAACCCCAAATGAATTCCAGTTCGTAAGTGGACGAGAAACGGCCAAAGATTGGAAAAGGTCTATTCGACACAATGGCAAAAGCATCAAGTTATTGATGGCTAAAGATATCTTGACCATTACGCCAGACAGCACAAAGAACGGAGAATCGGTAAGATTTCAAGTCATGTTTATCAGTTGACGAAAAGGCTTGTCAACGGAAATTCTTTGATTGAATTGTTTACATAATGTATTAAAAAGAATGTAATTTTGCTGTAGTCTTTGTATAATGACACTGCGTGAGGAGTACAGGAAATCGTAGCTTGTTTGTTGTGTACAAGCGAGGATAGTAATATTTCTTCCTCTCCGATATTCACATTATATTAGTGCTTTGTCTGACGAATTGGCGGAGCAGAAATAAATGTGTACGTGTTAAAAGCGGCCGCCCGTTTCTTGCAATATGTCATGTGTAAACGAAATTTGATAAAAACGTGTGTCGTGGCGCGCATAAGAGCCACGCTTTTTATTTACAGTATTTATCAAAGGCATTTTCAAAACAGGATGCGAGAACTTTATTCAAATAGATAAATACTGCGGCATTATCTGTGTGAAATTTATTACCCCCATTCTCATTGTGTAAATTTTCAACGGCGCGTACGGCTAATCTCGAGGTCGACTGGCCAGCAGGGGTTATTGCGTGGGGCTCGCATGTCACATTTTAATTACAGTAATAAGTACACAAAACTGCCAAAAACTTCTTTTTATAGCTGCCGTTTTATTGTTATGTAAACTGAGCAAGCTCAAAACTTGAATCGTCCTTTTTTTAGCATCTCGGTCGCCTCTGTATAGTTTAAAGATTTTTGTAACATTGTAGAAAATAAGATTTCGTTAGTCAGGCGGGTCTCCGATTTTTTCGTTTATCGATCAAGATTTTCAAAAAGGCGTAACGGGGCGACGATTTTGGCGGAGAAGCGATTTAATGCAAGTTCGTCACGCTATTAGTTTTTCGCCAATAAAAGAAGTTTAGTTTATTTAAGAAAGCCGATCCTTTTTCATTCTAAATATTATTTATCGATTGTGTGTTAGGGCCCGATCGAGATAAAGTACGTGTTTGCATTATTCTAGACGCACGTGCGAGTCGTTTAGGACAAGCCTTGTAGCCGTATAATTCTGTGGCGAGTATTTATTTATAGTCGAGATTTTTTTCTTTCTCGCTTTCCCATTCGTGTGAAATTTCGCAGCTTGTAGCTCTCAATTTATATCACAATGCAAATTACACGACAGATGGACGAAGAGTTTATTTAATTTTTTCCAATAGCGATTTCGCTGTGTACGTACTTATTTCCAATCGATCTTCAGATCGAATTGTGCGGCGAGACATGCACGATCATACGAAGAAAGGAAAATGCCGACTAATGCGCGACGATCGTAACAAGTATAAAATCGATACATCTCGGTTTACTTATTTACGCAATTCAAATTGTTATATAAAATGCCAATTAATTTTATTACGCAACTAACTGAATTACGCGAAAATTTGTAACAAGAAAGCGGCAAAATTGCAACATGGCGCAATTAGACCGCGAGGTCAGCGACGAAATGTATGTTCATATGATTTTCTCCGTCACACTCCGACGAGAGATTGATAACGTTATGCCGTTGGGCTCTCTTCATCGCTAAGATATTTCATGTAGAATTCTTTTCTCGCCGATATACGTCAATCGAACGACGTCTCTTATAACACGAAAATCTATGGCGGATAATTTCTATTAATTAAACATGGGGATACGCTGCACGCGGTTTGAAAAACTATGCGCTTCGATGCTATTCGATACTTAATGAATGCGTGAGCCGAGCGGTTATGACACGAGAAAGATCTAGATTTACCGCTATCAATAACAATCTGTGTACTTCTCTTTTTTTAATATCGCCTCAGGCATAACTAATCATTCAGAAAGGCTAATTTAAAATAACAGTGACAATATTATACAACACTGACACACAGACACACTTACAAAACAACCCTTTTGCAAGACCATGCTTTCGTATGAATAAGACAATCACCATAACTTAACATACTGCGCGGGAAAAATATACACTTTCCTCGACATTTGCAAATAATTGCAAATCGTGACGAACGCTTATCCTCTTATAAAGTTGCCCTGACGGAAAAGCGATATCACCAGTAGAGCACGCGCGAAGCTCTTTTTCCAGACTTTCAAATGACGCAGATTATAATCAGTGTACTAAAAAAAAATCGGGGTTTTCATAATTGCTATCACAGCACATGTATCTCATCCACCGTATTTAATGAAATCTTGCGCGAACTATTTTCAATATATATTCGATTTGTTTGAAGCAATTAAACGGTGTCTTTCAGTCGATGACTAACACTATGCCTACAGAATGTATCGTATCAAATCCCAGGGAAAATAGAGATCATGAACATGGTTACCTTTTAGAAACAAAAGCCTAGCACAGTGTCAGCTTTTATGTATATAAATGAAGGTTTAATTATTGGAATTTTAAATGAAAAGCAAAACATGGCCCTTTTTTTGGAAGAAAGAAAGTGTACGTTGCAATCTGTAATTACAACATTGAACAATTGCTTGTTTATCTTCTTAATCACACCCGGAACAATTTATTCCGTTTTCCGCCCAGCATTAGTTGACATCGAATGCCTGCCGGAAAGACGACAAGATGTATTACGGAAATAGATATGAACGCGGAAGATGCGATTTACGGATACAAAACTCGCACTTCAAACAGATTTTGATGTAAATTTGCTAACCCTTCCCCATAAATTTATTATTAGCCATGGTTAATATTTGCATACAATTATTTGAAACATGTTTATGTCAAGTTGTTATTTTAATCCCACCACCGCAAAAATTTTTCGAGTTTCTAAATATCGCTTGTTTCAACCTAATATTGTTGGACAGAAAACGCCACGGGGACGCGAGTTTCACATTGACGGAGAAAGCAAATCGGTTTTTACAAGACCTTTCTGAGCATTTTCGATAATCGAATCCATTTAGAACGGAAACACAATTATGGAGCGAGAATTTAATCTTTTATTTATCCACGGTCCGTCCCATGTTTCAGCGTCATATCAGAAAATGCACGCGAAGTTTGAGATTACTCATTAAGTTCTACACGCACCTCATGTGTATATATACGAATTTCTTGGGCCACTGCAAGCAGCTGTCGTTTTCTATTAAATTATTAATGCGGTGCTTTTTTGTGCACGGAATCATTGCTTTTCATAAAAACGACCTTATGATATCGCTCGTATGCTAATTTGCTTACAGTTTAGTAAAAGCGGAAAATTGTAAAACAAGTTTTCACTTGACGAAAAGAAGATTTTTATAATTCCTTATTAAATTTACAAAATCTGTGATTAAGCCATCGATTATCTTTTCGTGTTTGGCTTGCGGCCAGTGAAAAAAAGTCAACGTTAATTTCACAACCGGAAAAGATGGTCCTCGTTTTCAATTGGAATTTGTCATGAAAATATAAAAACTTTATACTTTATTCTATTCCGGTTACAAGCACGGAATTTTCGTCTATTTTAATTTGACTGTAACAACACCAAATTGAATGTGACACGTCACGCTTTTTCACGCGATGCTTAGAAACCAACAACGACTTCCTGTGGTATGTCGATTTCACAAAGAAAAGCTTTAAACGAGAAAACGGTGTTATGTTAGCTTTCGTGGTAATGATATGTATACAATCGTGTTTGTTTGATTTTTGTAATGCCGGCGTTCATACCAAAAAAATCTGGTTTAATTTATTGATTTGAGACAGGAACAAGACAACACCCATACCAATTCTGCTTAGCTAGTCACGGAGAGAGAAAACATGCGAAACTACGATGATGTAGTATAAAATTTTATTGATGAAGTATTTTATCAAAACCTTTTATTCATTACTCTAACACGCAAAATTAAATATACGGAAGATTAATGCTATCTTTTAATTAATGGTGACGCACACAAGAACATTTTGTCGAAGCCAATTACATCCCCAATACCAAGCGTCTCGAGTTTTCAAATCTATAAATTCTCCACCTTCCGTATCGTGTAATTTTCTACCGCACTCGTAAAGCCAATGCGTATTATTTCACCACGGCTTGCTCGTAATTGATGATATTTATAAAATTATTGCACGGAACAGGCCTACGTGCATTGGGAAATGTAAGTGCCTAATAAATAAATATTTGCAACTACGAAAGACGGCGGCGGAATATCGCCGTTTTTGCTCCTTGTCCAAGAATGCTAGAATTGATTCCACAATCGAATCGCAGCAGCTTCGCTTTCCTTTTGTTTCCACCTTAGAATTCTCCGATCACGCCGCACTATCGAATAGTCCGTAATTATTTGAAGATACGAACCATCGCGTGACGCACTTTACTCCACAAATCAGACACGATTTCTCACTTGCACACAGTAAAAAATATTTTGTTTACGGAATTTCTGCCGTCAGACGGCTGAGAGACGAAAGTCGTGACATATACATAGTTTTATGATAACAGGATACCCAGGAAAATAAAGTTATGTGAGCAAAATAATCAGTTTTAAATTGTATATATTTCTGATCGACACGTTTCGCTGTTTTACTGTAAATGAAAAAATAGGCTATATCAATTTAACACTCCGGCGAGTCTTGGTTCCGCTTCCGCTAGAGCGGGATTGTTTAAATGTCCGTCTGGTGACACATTTGTTTCTCATCGCTGTCTCCGTTTCGAATTCGGTATCACGTGATATTATTCTTAGATATGATATAATAAGATAGCAGGAGTCGGGTTGAAATAGATCTTCAAGGTCATACGGCAAATTCGGTTTCCGTCCCAAATTAACTTTAGAATTGTAAGTTTGAAATTTAAAATTTTTAAAAATTACGAGTTATGCTAAAATGGTTTCCGATCAAAGTCGTATCAAGGCCATATGTCGAAGTTCCCGATCAATGTCGTATCAATATGTCAAAGTGAAGATCAATATATTATAGCAATCTTTATCATACAAAGTTTGCTAGATACATATTTCTTTATATTTTTTGGTTGGGACGATTTTTGTTTTCGTAGACAATGTCGGGAGGAGTTGAACTAAAGCCTTTTTTCGCAGATGCCTCCTAATTGATCCCCGACACGCACGATAGGTCTTATCGGAGTGATTGATAACGTAATATTCCCCAATAATCCAGATAGATTGGGTTCCATTTCTTTTGTATTGACCGCGTTTCAAAAACGGAACCCGATTAGATATCGGTGACACGCCATGAAGGAATTACACGTTGATAAAAATGTCCGCATGTCTGAAATATACTGAAATATCCCGACGAGAGACAAAAGATTTGGGATGTTTAAAATTTTAGTATCAATTATTCATTATTTTTGACGCAGAAACTGTCCGCAAAGAAAAATAGATAAAATCGTTTGAAAAATACCCTCTGACGATAGAGCTCACACTGTTCACAGTAAACTGTTTAATTATAGATGGGGAATCGGGGCCTTTATGATGTAACGTACAACATATGTTTATACACATAAATTATTATTTAATTTTCTCCACCTCTCTGTCGCTAGATATATGTTTCAGTATTGCTGAATGAAAATCTGTTTACACACTGGTACGTAATATATACTGAACGATCGATCGCACCTCTCGTGGAAACTAAGTCGATTTTCATTGTTAGGACAGGGGTATTTTCTGGTCTTCAATCGAAATATTTATCGCATGGAAGACATTTAAGAGCTCTAACACAATAAGCAAAACTATTTTTAATGGCAAATGAATTACGATGTCGTCTAATGAAAAGAAGGCTGAAATCATTAGACTAAAGTAAGTGATGTACTTTTCGCGCCGAAAAGAGCATTGCGTGTTCTTTCTGCTGACATTTTTCCGTCTAGTTTCGCCGCGAGTGAAAATATCTAAAAGCTTGTATATTTTGTTTAAACACATCGTAAGCTTACAAATTGCTGTCGGAGACGAGAAACCGAACTAGGCAAGCGAGGTCTATTCAGAAATGAGTCGAGCGAAAAACGCTTACGGAATTAATAGGTTTCTCCCGAAAATTCTGTAAATTACTGGGTTCACCACAACGTCTGAACGACTGTTTACTTTCATTATTTTATACTTTTGAACAAAAAACTACTGTGTTACGAGCTTACAAAAAACCGGAAAGCCAGCGAGGACAAATTAAGGTATCGTGGTATAAATATACGTACACGCCAACGCGACTTTATCTCTGGCGCGCAAAATGTGTCGCGCGCTTTTACACTTCAGAGCGGCGTCAATATTGATTCGAAAGAAAATGATAGATTTAAATTGCGCTTTCGAGTCTCTTTTACCTGTTTAAATACTCCGCTAGGGATGAAATTAATATACGATAATTTATCACACACAAATGCATAACGTGACGATCCGTTTTATTCTTCTTCTAAATTTCTAGCCGACGAAAATGATTACTTGGGTAAAATAAGAGCGCGAGAACTGTTAATGCAACCTTGCGGGATAAATGATACGAATGGAACCCAGTCGTAAACACCTTCAAGATAGAGTTGTCATAAATATTTTAAAATCGACACGAATCGTATTTAATTTACCCTTCGATCGAACCATTGTTCGAAGCGATCGTTAATCATGAAAAGAGAGATGACTTTTTCGTGAATTTGCCTCAGCAAAAACTGTACACATTCGATAAAAACCCAATTGACTTAGAGGATATGAAATGACGCACGGCACGTACTGAGACGACGAGATAATAATCAATTCGAACAGCGAGACCACAAGATTATCGGGGACTAGAGCGACATAAAAATAAATAGCAGTGAAAAGTGAAGAAGAAAAAAAAATTGATAACTGATTATACAAACTTTAAAAGCACACCATCATTGGTACAAAGTAGTTAAAAATATATTTGATTGTAAAATTGATATTTCTTTGTGATAAAGAGGGAGGAGGAATGAAATATATAAAAATAAACACGTGTGCAGTTTATGTTTCGTCGACCGAAGAAAAACACCGGATGTGAAATAAAACGAGATTTTTACCGGTTTCACATCTGTCGTCGATAGTCGTGGTTCAAGTTTTATGCTAATAGTTTTGGCAGACGCGCGGGCTTGCATTTCAATATTAAATTATCTATACGTCGCAGCTCATGCATTAAGATTATATACACGTCATTTTTAGATAAGCCTTGTTTAGACGAAAAAAGCAAATCCTTTTATATTGACCCTAGAAATTTTGGACAGCTTTGCTATTTTACATAATGAAATAAAGTCCCAGAAACACAAATAGGCAACCTTTCCGTAAATACATACTTTTATGGATTTGATCATTTCGTTACCTCATTTGTCATTGCGGAAATGTCAAAATTGGATTCCATGGCAACTAAGGATATTGGAAAATGCCTTGACGTACATTGTTAATTTTTAATTATCGTATTACCCAAGTAGATGGTGCCGTAATTTTGTTCATCTTCCATTTCTGTGGCATTATTTAATAATTTAGGTTAAGAGAACTGCCAAGAAGACTAGAAGAAATAAATTAATTGGTCTTTATCTCTTTTTCTCTTGCTCTAGATACCAAAGAAAAAATCAAAATCGACATCGGACAAGAAAAAAAGTAGCGAGGAAAGTGTTGGAAATGGCGAAGTGAAAAGCGATAATGTACCAACATGCCCTGAAGCTGAAAATAAGGAAAATGTACAAGTAGAAAATAATAATAGTAAGGATTCCGACGATGTTAAGAACGAGAACACCAAATCGACGACGGACGGCGACAATAGAATAGAGGAAAGCTGGGAAGGCGGAAGCGACACGACGGAGCCTGTCGATTATGATTTCGACAAAAGCGGGTTTGACGAAGAAACATCGAACGTAATCTCTGAATGCGACGCTATTAAAGCTGTAGCCAAATTAAAAACAGAAGACGGCGACCGAACGAAATCAAACTCCGTCGTCTTAGATGAAGTCGCTCAGAAAATAACCCCATCAAACCCCGATAAAATTCTACAGAAAGAAGGGAATGACTTGGAGCGGAAAGCGGAAAGTTTTGATTGTAACCACATTTCAGCAAAAATCAATGGTGGAAAAAATGAGAGCAAAAGCGAAACGTGTTCAAGTGATAACGAAGCAAAAGATAATGATGTATCCGATGAAATCAAATGCTCGTCGACGGAAGAGGCGAAACCAATCTCGGCCGTTCCTGTCCTCAAGATAAAGAAACGAAGGATTGCTAAAAAGAATAAAACGAAAGGTCCGGACATAAAACCTCCCAAAAAAGTTGTTTCTGAGAAAATTAAAAAGAGAAAGCGTAAACTGTCAGTATCGACCACCAAAGTTGCTAAATATACTGAAGGCGAGAAACTTGCGTCAGAAGATAGCGACAAGGGAAAAAGCGGCGGGAAACCAGCAGACGACAACTTCGAAATTGGCGACAAAAACGACAACAGTGTTACAGCAAATGACAGAAATAGGTAAACAATTATATTATCCGCCATAGATAGCCACAGTGCCATTGTGTAGGACGAAAGACGTCATATTGAGACTCCGACTTTTAAACTTCTCAAATTGCTCTAATCATATTTAAAGATATTAACACAAAGTTCAAAGGGACAAAAAGAAATGCTTAACTTAACTCAGATATACACAACTAGCAGTTCTAATGTAGAAAAAAAAGTTTTAATGAATTGATTTGACAGTTTACGGAAAAGAAGGAAAATATTTTCTCGAAAACATTTGGCGACGAAAAAATGTTTGGCCTTNATTTGACAGTTTACGGAAAAGAAGGAAAATACTCTCTCGAAAACATTTGGCGACGAAAAAATTTTTGGCCTCGTAGAATTTAATTTCCTCGAATGTCCTTTCAGATTGGATTACAAAGATTACCGAAACGTACATTTCTGAAATGGGTTTGACATATATCACGTCCATAATGATAAAAAGATGGTGAATGCTTGAGTCGACAGGCATGCACACGCGCTTTATCGCCCTAGTGTTTACTCTATTTTAGTACATTCAAGTGCGACAGGCGATACTTTTTCCTCATATAACAATTTTCATAGCAGATTGCAGATACCATTTGATATAAAAACTTCGACTTTCAAAATAGTTCGAAGCTTGTATTTCCTTATTGCCAAATACAGGGACATGCATGTGTTTGTGTATGTGCGTGTTTGATAATGTAAATAAGATGATTTAAAAAGCGACGTAAAATGACTCGGCCTAGCATTATTCCTAACCCGATTTTACTAGTATTGTATCATTTTCCTACGCATTTATGGAGACTATCTGCGTTTTAAACCAGTTTTATTACTCGCATAAATAACAATTTTGTTTAATATATACACTTTGAAGTATGAAATTATTGATGGTTTCATTATAGCTGTCCTCGAGAGTCGAGACTTGGGAGCATCATTAATCAACTAAGAGAAAGCAGAGAAAAAAGAAAACCAGATCGAAGTGGCGATGATGTTTTCAAAGGTGAAAACGATGAATCGGAAAAAGGTATAAAATAGGGCGTTTGTTTTAATCACGCTTTATTTGAAATTTAATATTTAAAAGAGGTATTTAGTAGGGCTTGTCAAATGTGACGGGGCAACGATTAATAGATAATATCGTTGACAATGTGGGACGTTTCGCCACACGTGTGCGCTAATGATATTAGAAACCTCCACGTGCTTTCATTGTTGCATGCCTGTGATATCGGGCCGCGCACTTCGTGGCATTCTTGTTCTATCACGCGTTATTTTTTTTCGGTGAACATTTGCGGAGTAAATTGTGCTGGTAGAAAAAAAACCCTGATGTCGTTTATTTATTTTAAAATGTATGTTGCGGAACATTTTTTCTCCAGTATTAAATGAAACCTCTTTTGGAGTTTTGGGGTACATAATGAGAAAGCGATCACCTGCGCATTTTGCAGTAGTGCACGGCACAGCATTGTTCGCTCGGCCGAGATTGTAAAATTTCTTCTAACCATGCTTTTGTTGTTATATTGATTTATTGAGCTGATGGTTGCTTTGAGAGGTCGAAAGCACGGAAGAAATAAATCGAGCTTTAAAGACCAAACGACCTTGGTAAACCCCGATCACACGATAAATTGCCTAAACGATCGAATCATTTTGCCGTACTATGAAACGTTTTTAAGTACGATGGTTTTAGAAAAGTATTTTCAGACTTATCAGTCAAGATCTACAGTGGGGAAAAACCCACAGTATATGTATTCTTTTCACGCTGTTTTATGAATAATGAAAGCCTTAATTCATATATGCTTATTTGACATACTTTGAAATGATTTATGTATAAATACGAATCTCTTATCATTTTGTAGGAGAGATATCGGAATATGCCGATTCAAGCATTCCAATTTTATCAACTGAAACAAAGGAAGGAGAAAATCGCGGGAAAAAGCATATCAATAATCGTGAAAAATCTCCCCGTAAACACAGCCAGGTGAAGCGATCGCCCTATTACATGAAAAAAGAAGCAAAACAAAAGTATCTGGAAATATTTGAGAGAGATGCGGAGGTTTGTAGTTCTCCAGAGAGTAATGAGGATCCAGCGACATCGAGTACAGATAGAAAAATGCATCCGGAATTCCGTGTCAAAAACGAATCGGAATCTACGTGCATTCCAAACCCGGACAATCAAGAGACATCGTCAACTACTGAGAAAATGGACGAAAATAGAAATCGGTATAAACCATGTAAAACATTTAGTATTGATAGCATCATTTCAACAAGTCAAACTTCAACACAAAAATCTTCCCCGGAATCAACGAAGAAAACCATACCAGCCATATCTATTCCTATTACTGATGTATCATCTCATAACATGTCCGATCATAGTCCCACAGATTATCAAATTTTTAGCAGATCACCCAATTCCACGTCACCCAGCAGAACAAATTCACCATTATCACGAAAAGAACATATCCTACAGAGAAACGGCAGTCCCAGGAATGGGATCCGGTCACCTCCACCCAGCCATACTGACCTTATAATGGGGTCCGGTCACCACCCCCCAGCCATACTGACCATTATAATGGGGTCCGGTCACACCACCCCCCAGCCATACTGACCATTATAACGAGTACATGAAAGCGCTAGCAGCAGCAGCAACGTATTCCATGTAAGATATCCCCACCCCTTTTTTCATTTCAATTCTCTGATTTTTAATTCTTAGTAGGCGTCTAAGCTTGCACTAGCTGATATACAGTATGAAGTGTCCAGAAGTAAAAGAAAAAAAGGAAATACTTGTTCAATGAGAATCTTAACTCTTGATAGTGCTTGAGTACTGTTTTAAGTGTTTTTTGTTGCTTTTTAACTTGTAGATTACCGAGTCCTACGCTTTATGACCACTACTTCAGATCTCCAGAAATCCCGTTTCATCCCGGATACGTACATCCGTACATGTTTCCTTCCTTCACAGACCACAAACACCATCTTCAATCATTCGCAGCGGCGGCACGTCCGCAGACGATCAAATCAAAGTCGGTGACGTCACCAAAAGTCGCTTCTCCAGCAGTGTTAGATTTGACTCGGTTACCGCATATGATGGCGTCATCTCATACTATTGCCAGCACATCATCAAGTTCCGAGTCATACAAACGAGGGACGAAACGTCCACAAGTGTCATCCGAGTCAGTCTTAGACTTGTCATTTAAACGTCCCAAGATTCATAATAGTAATATATTTGACATTCCAAAGTGCAATATTGAAAGTCCTATCAATAACGGTGCGTATCGTCTGCATCAAGAACTGTATGGATCATGGCGAAATGAGCACTTGTCATTGCTAACTTCGAAACACTCTCATACCGGCAACGGTAAGGTGTCAAAAAACGATGGATCATCTTGCCATTGCGCTGAAAACAGTTCCAAAGATATCCGCAATTGGTCAGTTGAAAAGGTTGGACAGTTTTTGAAAAGCCTGGAGGGTTGTTCATCCTATGTTAAGGTAATTGTCCTATCTGATAGCAGTAATCGCAGCACGAAGCGATATCGATAGCTTCTAACGCTTACCAATGTAACTTAGTATCGATATATTCAAGTAAGATAACCTTACAAATGTTCCCAAACTTAATGAATTTGTTTTAGAGCAATGAAATTTAAAGCTGTAGATGTTGCGGAAAAATTACTCATTTTAAAAAATTTTTAAAATTGCTTTGCAGATTTTCCAAGAGAACAAAATATCGGGAAAATACCTTCCACTCTTGACCACGGATCAACTTGTGCTTCATCTGGGAATGAAGGTTGAACCTGCTAGAATTCTCTGTGAGGCCGTGACAAATAAGGTGCTAGAACTACGTAAATACTCCATTCCATGCTCCTACTGCAAAACGAAGAAAAATCACCTGCAGTCTCAAGTTTGCTTTTAGAATCTTTTGTATCGAGTTGGAAAGCCTGAACATGGCAGACATGTTTGTTTCCTTGGACTTTTCAATGATCTCTGACAATGGTGACAATCACAACTAAAGTACATATACGAATTGTTTACAATGAATATTTTGTTAATTGAGTATTGCAGTGTCTGTTCAGAGGGTGACATTGTGTAGTGCAATGCGATGCTCTCGTGATAGTTTAGATTTATGTCCATGTTTTGTGTAGATGGTGCTGATGAAACAATTTATCAAGTGGCAAAAGTAAGTGCTGATATTGTACCGAATGATAGTCTGATGTGAATTCAAATGGAAAAAGATATATATAAATTCGGATCATTCTCCAAGCTGTAATTTCGAAGTGTATATTCCTTCCTGATATATCCCCCATTACGTCTTTTAAGCCTACGTTTTGGACTGGCTCACCTATGAATTCGCAATGAATTCTCCTTTGATACATCAGAAAGACAAAGATTAACAATTTGTGGCTGTATCGATCATAGCCTTAGTTTAATAAAGTTAGAGCGTACCGTGTTCCTGATTATAATACCAATATCGTCAGCTAAGTTTGTTCACTGATGACGCAGAAACCCTCGTTATATATGTGTATCGGCAGCAAATGATATATAGAGCACGCAATTCATTTACTGGGGGAAAAAAGAAATAAAAAAGTTTTATTATACAATTTTGTCTGCCCGACTATAGAATAGGAGTTCGATACGTTCCACTTTAAATGTGTTCAGCGACGTTTTTGAAATCGGTTGATTTGGAAAATAAATCGACACTTTTGAAATCGTTACTGCATTGTACAAATTTATGGTATTTTCAGTTCGAATTTCTGGTCAAAAATTGATTTTATACACAGCTCGTTGCTATGCAAGTATATACATATAAAGGGAGAATACCTACTTCAGGTGAAATCCGTTAGTCTGTAGATATAAATGTGTGTAGGGTATATACAGTGTGTGAAACAAAATATTTTGAGTTCGTTCTTGGAAATAAAATACATATTCCAATTTTTATGTGGAATTATACAAGTATGAATAGATATGTGTTGTCTAAAGTATGTTGTAGTGGCAAGATGCTGGCAAGAAGACTCTTTAGAACTTGTCTTTGAACGTATTATTGTATAATTTATATATATTATGCAACAAAAAATAACTGTTATTTGAACAATTTTGATGTTGACAAATAAAAATAGAGAATGAAGATTGTATTTTCTGTGGGGATACTTTTCAATGAAAGGGGAAAAATGTATTTTATCATCGATAGTGGAATATGGAGCATATGGTATACCCAATAATATGTGCACGTGTTGAGTAATATACATCTGTTGCAGTAAAGGATAGTTATACCATGGATTGATTTACTGGATAACGAAACTAATTCTCAACATTTTCGAACTCCTAAAGTCACTTCCTGAACAACTTGAAACTTTATCGGAAAAATGCATTCTTTCCTGATCTGCTTGAGCGGTTTGATATTAGAAGTTGTGACAATACTTAGTACATGTTTCACACCTCGAACAAAAGATTTTTGGCCCATAAACCAAATTCACTTTGTACACCCCTAGTCCAAGCTCCATGGGTTGGGTAACCATACCATTCGTATTTGCATTATTAGATCAATTGATTTATCAATAGATTATTTGGTAGCAATCAAGGACTGGTCGTCATGCTTTCTGAACACAGACGTTCAGTGAATTTGAAAAATGTACACTGAACCCCCCCCCAACCCCCAAAAAAAAAACCAACAACAAAACTTTTACTTGAACAGGAAACTAATAAGATTAGTATGCTGATAGACATGATAGAAAACAGTTTATCTTAAGATATGCTACAAAAATGTACTCTCTCCTTTTCATTCCCTACGTAACCAATATTCCGAACTAAAGCTGCATTGACATTTAATGTGTACTCACCATCAACAAACCGACATATCCACCCATCAGGCTTGTCATTTTAAACATATTCATATACACAGGAAGTTTGATATCTTCTACCAGCATATCTGATCTGTGTCCGAAAATCGCCCCCCTACCCTCAAATATTTTTTCGATTTTTCATGATCCTTTTCAGAATTAATATCCAGAAATCATGGGTAAATCCTTTCCATCTTGTCCGAAATTGTCCAAAAGAACAATATTAGTAAGTCCTTAACAACAAAACATTTGAAAAGACATGACAGGCACTCTTGAAGCATGGAAGAAGAATGTGTAGAAAAAAAATCCTCATTAATTCTTGAAATCTACTCACTTTACCCTCACCTGGCTCTGAATACAGGTAAATTCCCCTGAGGGTCCCAATTAACAAACTCAGCCAATACAAAATTGTACCAAATCAAGATAAATACTGATATCTTGATTAAAGGATAAATAAATGCAGAAGGGGTAATAAAAAATTAGAATTGCACCACAAAGAAGCTTGATTTCTCGTGTAAAACATGTACTAAGTATGTTGTTAAACTTTTCTCTCGCCACTCGATTTGGTCCCTCGCTTCGCTCGGCACAAATCTCTTGGTATCGAACGAGAAAAGTTTACCAACATATACATGGTACTTGGTAGACGGATTGTTTTTCTCCCTACAAGCTGTTAATATGTTGAAGAGGAAGTGTGGTATGATTTTCAAGGTGAAAAATTGTGTACGAAGACAAAAAGTTTTTTCAAACCAGTGCAGAAATCAGATCAGGCTTCTTGTCGCGTATAATTATACATATGCTAGATACTTAATCATTATGATATTCACATGTCGAGTTCATCGGAGGTTGCCTCATTTATCTTCAAATGTGTCTATTTTTAATGTAGTAGGTCAACAACACTATATTTCAATCGAATTCGAAACTCTTTTTCTTTCAACGAACGGACTGTCTTTTTACCCTACCGGTTTGTAACCGAGGGGACTATAGCTTTCTTCTTTTGTGTCTGTCTGTCTTCATGTCTGTCTGTCTGTCTGTCTGTCTGTCTGTCTGTTCCCATTCTGTCCCATTGGTTTTCCAGACTTTTTTCTTACTGCTTGCAATATTCTTTTGATATTTGTACATTGCTTTGCCATACCAAGTTACAGATCAAGTTCGAGTTTGGTTTTGATCCATTCATTTTCCGCTGAGTTATGCCCTTGGACTTAGAAAATTTCACAATTATCAGTTTTCCGCACTTTTTTTCTCACTGTTTGCAGATATTCTTTCATATTTGGTACATTGCTTTGCCATATAAGTTACAAGATCAAGTTCGAGTTTGGTTCGATCCATTCATTTTTCACTGAGTTATGGCCTTGGACTTAGAAAATTTCATAAATTATCAGTTTTCCGAACTTCTTTTCACTGCTTGTAGATATTCATTTGATATTGGTACATTGCTTTGCCATACCAAGTTACAGATCAAGTTCGAGTTTGCTTCGATCCATTCATTTTCCGCTGAGTTATGGCCCTTGGACTTAGAAAATTTCACAAATTATCAGTTTTCCGCACTTTTTTCTCACTCTGTTTAGATATTCATTTGATATTTGGTACATTGCTTTGCCATACCAAGTTACAGATCAAGTTCGAGTTTGGCTCGATCCATTCATTTTTCACTGAGTTATGGCCCTTGGACTTAGAAAATTTCATAAATTATCAGTTTTCCTAACTTTTTTTCTCACGGCTTGTAGATATTCATTTGATATTTGGTACATTGCTTTGCCATACCAAGTTACAGATCAAGTTCGAGTTTGGCTTTGATCCATTCATTTTCCGCTGGTTATGGCCCTTGGACTTAGAAAATTTCACAAATTATCAGTTTTCCGCACTTTTTTCTCACTGTTTGCAGATATTCTTTGATACTTGTACATTACTTTGCCATACCCAAGTTACAGATCAAGTTCGAGTTTGGTTTGGATCCATTACATTTTCACAGAGTTATGGCCCTTGGACTTAGAAAATTTCATAAATTATCAGTTTTCCGCACTTTTTTTCTCACTGTTTGCAGATATTCTTGATATTTGGTACATGTCTTTGCATACCAAGTTACATATCAAGTTCAAGTTTGGTTCGATCATTCATTTTATTACTGGTTATGGCCCTTTAGGACTTAAAAAAATTCATAAATTATCAGTTTTCCGCACTTTTTTCTCACTGCTTGCAGATATTCATTTGATATTTGGTACACTCCTTTGCCATACCAAGTTACAGATCAAGATCGAATTTGATTTTGATCTATTCATTTTTCACTAAGATATAGCCCTTGTTCCTATCCTGGCTCACCAATATTCCCTTTTACCATAAGTATATGATATAGCATACTAATGAAATTAGAATATTGTTGCGGTTCAATAATTTGTTGAAACCGGTAGGGACTATTATTTCTGTGCAATACTCTCAGAATGCTTGTTCCTATGCTATCTGCCAGACATCCAGATATTTCTATGCGACGTCTCGTTATACCCTTAAATACGCACTCCATGTACAACTGAATTAAGTTAAAAATTGACCCTATATGGGTTGCTTGCTCTTGATTCTTTCCACGCCAGGAGCGTATAAGACCTCCCATACCACCCTGTCCATTGCTACCATCTTGACCTCATTCCAGCTTCTCCATCCTACTCGCCTGTCTGCTGCTACTGTCCTCCAGATTGTTTTTGGTCTCCCTCGTGCCCTTATCCCTTCTGGTAACCACCCTAACGCCTCTCAGCAGTAGTCGTCTCTCCGCAGCCACGTATCCGGTTTCAGCCATCTCCTCAGTTCACTGTTTATTGCATTCCATTTATAGTTCATTGACTGGATATCGGTAACTATGTCCGCCCGCAGTCTGCTGTGCCTGTGAGGTCCACATCCGCCACGCGCAGACTGAGGACGGGCATCATTCCCGATAATCAGTCAATAACCTTTTTATTACATATATCTTAATTCTTACAGAAATACAGTCTCGATTGCAAACGAAAGTGGTAAGGTTCGCTATTGTTATTTTGTGAATATGTGAAGTAACTATTAAAATATATTAAAAGTAGCAGGCTACTGTAGTACTAGTATTTAAAATCACACAGAACGCGATTAAAAGATTGTAATATTTACTTCACACTGTCTTCCGTTTTTAGCATCAACATTAAACTTTGCCAACATTGCGTTTAAACGGTGGTATATTCAGGACACGTAATAATTTTTTTGTATAAAATATATCGTGCGCAGGATATGATATTTCGTGTGAATGACTTAATATCTCGTGCGCAGTACATAATATCTCGTGCTCATGACACTATATCTCGGGGGCACGACATGACGAAATCCGAGACTTCATGTTGGTCAGCGACAAACATAAAAGCTGGAGTAAGGATCAGAAAAGTCTGATAATCATTAGCTCTGATTAATATCACAACACGTGAACCTGAAGATCAGGTGATTAAACAGTTCTATTGATATCCTAAGCGATTTAATATCATAGTAAATTACCAGAATATGAAGAAAGTGTACCATTGAACAATTGTTTAGTAAAATTTGCAGTCTTATAAAAATACATGTCGGGTGACATACAACTGCTTTACCCCCTCCCCCTAAAACATTGATCTTTTGAACCATGACCATGGCGGAAAGCTCCCTATGTTTCTCATTAGCTCGGTACACTCCTAAAACTATATGCACATTACATTGACATCTGTTTTACAGAGTAAAAAGATTATTCTAATATATCCTATATGATGTGGTTCGGGTTGAATTAAAGATTATAACAATGATTTAGAATTGATTCTCTTTGATGTTCCACCTTTGCCAAACAATGATACTTTATATTTGAAGTGAGTTAAACCAATAATTGATATCCATAAATGCGCCAGTAACCACGTTTATGCATTCAACTTAAATTGCTTCATCTAACAAAGCTAGCAATCCTTCCTTTAGTTTAAGGTTCAAAGTCACTAACCATGGAACGGAACCTACCCGCTTGATATTATGTCATGTGCATGAGAAAATACGTCGTGCGCACGAGATATATTTACTTTGTCACTCGGGAAATATTCAAAACCAGGACTCTCGTCCTTTGATATAAGATATTTTCAAAACAATTTGATGGTTGTAGTAGCTATTCTGTCGATATTTATGGCATCACTCCCGGTGTCCCATCTAAGGTCAAATGTTATATTTGAGTATTGATCAACATNTAGCTATTCTGTCGATATTTATGGCATCACTTCCGGTGTCCCATCTAATGTCAAACGTTATATTTGAGTATTGATCAACAATGGATAAATATTGTGATGTACTTTTTAAAATGTCAAACATAAACATAAATGTGTTATCACAAAAAAGAAGTTTTATGTATTTTGCTTCGATTAATTAAAAGAAGGTATATATAATTACCGGAAGTGACGTTGTTCATAACCATCGGATGATTCGAAAAGTGGTTGCGAATGCTCAATCCCTTTCATATATGACTTTTCTCTTTGTCTGTAGGAATGCCACATATGACAGTCAAGTCTATATAATATTTACCCAATTTATACGGTATAAAACAAGTTTGGGGAGATAACATACCACATTGAGCTTTAACGGTAACCATCCCAAGTTTGGGTTGTTTACCATCAATTTCTGCAAGGCGTCACTAATAACGCATCCGCAAACATATCGTAACGTGTAGCGGTCTTCTATCCAGGTGCTAACCACCCTTGCTTTTGCTTAACTTTTGTGATCTAGAGTTTCTCAACATCGCCAGAAAAGCTAGCTTACTAGCGAGGTACACAAATACATGCACTTGTTTTCCCCTATATTCACACTGTAGTTTGAAATATATCGCACTACACCCATGATCCCGAGCTTACGAGTACATTAATGTCTCTGAGTCCCAAATTTTGCAGTAGTTCTTGAATTTTAATTAAAGTCTCTGTAATTTGATAAAACCTTTTCAAATTTGTAAAATGTGGGAGTGCCAGTGTCATCTAAATAAAGAGTATATTCAAATACTGTGGAAAAAATGAATGTCTAATCTTTAAGAATGCAGAAAACGAAGATAACGAACCAGTGACCAATCTTGTAAGCCCCAAACACAATACAAAATACGAGTCGGGCAAAAAGAGGTAGTATCAGGTGCCTAGGAGGAGTAAGCATCCCCTGTTGACCGGTCACATCCGCCGTGATCTTGATCAGGTAAACAGAGTAATTCATAGTCAAAATCCGTGTATAAAGAACGGCTTAACAATTGCTATGAAACACGTTAGACAGCATTTGACCCAATGACAGGTTGATTTTGCAAGCTAGATCGTTATAAAGACCATAGAATTTGCGAAACGCTGAATGTATACGTGACTGTTGAAATTCGTGCAACAGCTTGTTTGTAAGTAGCCTGACTCGATTCAAAAACTGATAATACGCAGGCCAAGCTCTTGCGTATTGATTCAACTTGAGAGACATAAACACCATATGCAGGTACTACATGTACATTAATAAGGGAAGTTGACGATGGAGAAGGTGAAATCGTTCCGTTTGTCATCAAGTTGAGTTGTTAGTTTGCTGTTAATGTCTATGTTCAAAAAATATCCAAATATGAAGAAGATGTGGACGACTCTTTGACTTCTTTTATTTTGATTGAATGAAAATGATTATTATCAATAAGTAAAACGTTGTCGATATATCGAAATGTCGAATTAGAGACCACTGCTAGTAATTTTTTCTTCACATGTAGAAGCTTTTAAATACGGTAATTTCTGCCTTTTAAGAATATAGAAACAGGTAAGCTAACAAAGGAGCACAATGCGTGCCCATGGGAATTCCAACAGACTGTTGGAAGACCTGGCTTCTAGATCACTATTGCATCCAAGTTATTTAATTACAA
>CAJDSM010021755.1:260-21001 GCA_903981925.1 Ostrea lurida
TTGCAGGACTACACTTTGATTTAAAAGAGTGATGGAAACTACATTTGCGATAGGTTAAAGCTGGTTCAGTTTTAGGATTGCATCCTATGGATTTCGTAAACAACACCAGAGCTGGTTACGCTCTTATGATATTATGACGTAATTAAGTCTTGGAAAACATTATTTGCCTTTAAGTGGGATATTGATTTTGTAAAACTAATATATTTTTGATACATATTTAATTACCCAACATACGTTTAGGAGATGGGTGTATTATCACTTTTGTGCACACTGTTTATACCACGTGATTTTTTTTACAGGTGCGCCTGTCTGTAATCAAGCTTTTATTGTGGTATCAACATAGATGTATGTGCATGGGATCTTAAATTTTGTATCGCAGTGTAGATTGCGGTGTCAAATTGTCATTATTAAAACACGTATGTTAGGAATTGTGATGCCATTGACAAATATTTCTGATTCAATAAGTGACTTCTTTTTCTTTGTGATAAATTCATTTCGCCATATTAATTGACTTTTGTCATCGTCTAATATGCTTCTATAAATGTAACGGCAAAAATAACGAACAGGGATCAATCTCGTAAATCCAATGACATGCACCCACGCTTTATAGATGTCTTCCTTTTATTGTAGGGTATTTTTGTGAAAATGTACTGTGAAAACTCTGAGCTATCACATCAAAACAAAATTGTTTATCACAACAAAGATTCTGACATACAGACAGACAGACAGACAGACAAGGTGATGTGAACCCAGCACTTACTAGAATACGTCTTCCTTTTATTGTGGAGTATTACTGTAGAAAGTTTGAAAACTGTACTGTGAAAACTGTTTGAGTTATCATAAATAAAATGTTCACCACAAGAAAGATGTTGACATACAGACAGACAGTCAAGGAGATTTGAACCCAGATATTATACAATTGTTCCTCTTATTGTAGAGTACTTTTGTGCAAAGTTTCAAAACTGTACGATAATTTTTTTTTTGAGTTATCGCGTCACAACGAAAATGTTGAAGGACAGACGGACGGACAATGTGATTACTATAGAGCTCCTGCATTTCATGCGGGGACCTAATTACAACTCGTTGAACAGAACATTTTAGTGATGTGTGAATTCAATATGGTAATATGATAAGTTGCGAGAAATTAAAATTACAAGGCAACCATCTGATGGTAGAACTTTAACAAGTACTTAATAATTGTTAAACCGCCATCGATATGCATCCTCCTTTTGACTAAACTACTAACAGCCTATCTGATCTTCAAGAGATATTGTTCCACTAATATTCCAGAAGTGGTGTCAATCAATGTGGGATTCTAAAAACTCTAAAGAGCTTTTGGATAACCTAAATCACAAGAATTCAAAAAATTGACTGCATCAAAACGTATGATTTCTCCACACTTTACAAACGGATTCCTCACGATAAATTAAATCTAGGCTTTTCAGATTATAGATAATTGCTTTTAAAACAAAACGGCACCCGAAAACACGATTTCTGGTCGTTGGGAAATAAGACACATATTTGTTAGAAAACATCTGATTGCCCCACAAGTACTCTGAAGTAGATATTAAGAGCATGCTTGGGTTCTTAAGATAATATTTATGTGTCTTTGGAAACCAGGTCTCCAACAATCCTGGTATCCCCTCGCAACTAATTGTGCCCCTTATGGCAGACTTATTTTTATATTCATATGAAGCAGAATTTATACAGAAACTGTTACGGGATAAAACAAAAAAACTTGCCGTCTTCAACCTTACATATAGGTATATAGATGATAGTGCTATCAAATTAACAATCATAATTTTCAACAATTATGTCCATGTTGATATATCCGAAGAACTCGATATAAAGGACACCACAAATCTGACATATCTGCTTCATATTTGGATAATTAATTACTTAACATGACTTAAATGGCAGGCGACAACTACATTATATGATAAGGTGATGACTTTAATTTACAATTGTCAATTTCCTTTCTATGTAGTAAATACCACTATCACCTGCTTATGGTGTTATATCTCCCAGTTGATCGATAGCAAAGATGCTAATCGCGTACTGAAGGACTTTTTAAAGCTGGGCCAACTACTAAGTGTTCCATGCCCTTTGTTGGACTGTCATTTTCCTACTGGATTTGACTACGGGTAGTCCCGTTTGCGTTATTTCGACTAAGGACTCGCGGCGGGTTTGACCGGTCGGCGGAGGATGCTTGCTCCTCCATGGCACCTGATCCTACCTTCGCTTTTGTCGGAGGTCCGTGTTGCCCTACACTCGATTTTTGTATATGCTTTTTGGATTATGATTACGTTTGACACGATGTTAGCTTCGCCTTTTTGTATCATAAATTGAGTTAAGCGTAAATTTCAAATCCAGCTATCTTCATAAACAAATGAAAATGTTTGTAATTGATTTCTGGTGTTGTAAAACCCGCAGTGTTTTTCAACATCTCTGCCATACATGTAAGTCTCAAAATATTATGAATCAAAATTTTAATTTAAACGTCTATTTTCAGTTTATGGTCTTGGACTATGGAATATTATCTAGTTTTAGAACGAAAAAATGTCTTTATTGTACCTTATCTTGCTAACTTTCAATGCAATCACTGTTGATCTTGCCGACTTGAAGCCCATTCGAACCTGCACTGGTCCTAAGAATGATGCCTAACGAAAAGATTATTGTGATTGATATTTCCATTTATTAACCATTAATGATAGGGTTTCAGACAGTGTGAGTTTTTAAAATTCTGTGGCTCAATGCATATTCAGTGGAATTCAAGATAATTACTATCATACCTCTACTGATTTTTCACTACGTAAAAGTAAATGGCTAGATATGGCTAATTCCCAGAAAATTGTCGTTGTGGAAATAATTCCCGTTTTGCCGTGCGTTAGTCAATATTGATATAAATCCTGCTTTGAAAGCTAATTACCGGTTATCCGTAATCCTCTAGATATAGAAAAATACATTAAATGTTCTCCATAGTTTTTCAGCCAATCTGAATCGCGATAAGCGGCACGTGGTTTCTAATTTCACAGACGACAACGGTTGAACATAACGCCTCGGGAAATAGTCCTGCCTTTCTTGCTAACTCCCTCAATGATATAGTAGCACTTTAACTGTATAGTATTGTAATATGAGAGAACATCTATGTTTTCTATATCTATATACATTTTTTCCTCATATATGTATCTATTGTTTGAATGTATTCATATAATTTTAAACATTTGTGGAGTTTCTAATATAGAATATGAACAATCTACTGTGAAAGAAAAGTGGATCCCCAACACTAAACAAAACCTTAAGGATCAATTTACCCAGACGAGATCAAGCTATGTTTTTTAATTCTAACAGAATTTTTAAAATAGATTTTGATCTGGAAACATAAATCTTGAAAATGTTCTTAATAGCCTCAGCAATATCTTTTTGAAAGTTCACACCACGAACCATCGCCTCCCAGTAGAGACTAGGCATTGGTTCAATATAATTATAATGAAAGATTATGTCCTATGTAGCCGCAGAACTGTAACTCTGTGAAAAATATTGGGACAGATCAGAGAGCTACAGATCCACCCCTTATAAAAACCTTCGATATACGGCGCACAAATGAGGTCCTATATCGCTGTATTCCTGCATATCTGAGCCATAAATTCAATATCTAATTTTTTTTTTACATATTTTCCTACCATGTATGTGTCCAAACTGTCTTCAAATATTCATTAAAGCCCAATACGACCTGAAAACTCAGTTTCATGTTGACGTAGCCTTGTTAGGTACCCAGTCAATTCGAACCCCGTTTATTTTCATACTTATATGAGCCAATAACCCTACAAATATTTTAATGAAATAGTTTGGTGAAATCAACCTAGTTTGGTTGAATTATAATTATTCTAATAGGTTCGGCAATCAAACTAAACTCACAGCTTTCATTAGTTTGCCCTTTACGTTCGTCACTTTAATTTTAAAAGGGGACCAGATTAGGCTTTTTTCATAGCATTTACATTGCTCAACGGTGTATTTTACCTACAGAAAAATAAAAACTTATTTCTTTTCCATTCAATATTCGTGTTTAGTAATAAATTAAGACCGAATACACAACTTGTATCGAATACCATGAATATGAATACCAACGAGGTTCGAATTGACTGGGTACATTAAAACATGGCTACGTCAACAGACGAAACCATTTGAAGCTATGAGTTTTCAGGTTGTATGGGGCTTCACTGAATATTTGAAAGTATGTTTGGACACATACATGATAGGGAAATATGCAAGAAATTTCTGATATTGGATTTATGGCTCAGCGATGCAGGAATACAACGATATAAGACCTCAATCATGCGCAATTTTTTGTGCGCCGTAACTCGAAGGTTTTTTTAAGGGGTGAATCTGTAGCTTTCTGGTCTGTCCCAATATTTTTTTCAGAGAGCTACAGTCCTGCAGCTATGTTTTAAGTAGAGAAACAAATATTGCAGATATGTGTTAGAATGCAATGCTGTGCTTTACCTGATATAAGAAAAGAATACTTAAGCGCTGAATATTGTACTAGACCAAATGTAATGGAATTAATGACATTATGTCAACCAATACTGCTAAAATCTTTAAAAACTTTGCATGTTTTATTCTAAAGGTATGTGAATTAATCTGTCCTCCTTAGCATAAAACTTCACATTTTCGTGAGAGAGATAGAGAAAAGAGAAGAGAGAGAAAGAGAAGAAGAAGAAGGAGAGATAGAGAAAAGGAATCAGTGAATTTGAAGTATCTTCCCAGTGTTAAAATGAAAAAAAAAATATTGCACCTATCTTGCTAACTTTCAATGCAATCGCTGTTGATGTTGCCGAATCGACCACCTTTCGAACTTGCACTGGTCCTACGAATGATGCCAAGCAAAAAAAAATATTGTAAAGATATTTCCAATTATTAACCATTAGACATTTAATTTTTTTTTATTTTGTCTTAATGCACACTAAAGACTAGAGTATCAATAATATATACATTAGTAAATATTTTTAGCTCCCCGGGGTATATGTCTTTTTTTTAATTATGCATTGGTTTTGTTCACTCGTTTTGTACAGTTTTGTCCATTATTCCGAAACCACATTGGTACGAATTGCCTACTAGCCTTGTGTTCAAAGTCTGCATGTTTTTCCCCAGGTATTTCACTACCTTCTCATTTCCCCATCATCATGCCGTTTTATGAGTTTTCTCTCCTATTTCTCAGCAGAGGATGGTGAGCAGAGGATGCTTACTCCTCCATGGCACCTGATCCTGCCTTCGCTTTTGTCGGAGGTCCGTATTGCCCTACACTCGGTTTTGTATATATATTATATGTTTTTTGGATTATGATTACGATGTCAAACAATGTTAACTTTGCCATTTTATATTTGTAACAGTATTATATCTTTCCTCTTCTGTTGGTGGCACAGACTCTCTACACCATCATCTACAGACACTCTTGTGACGAACCGGCTGACAAAAGAGAAGCTGGGCATATTTTCTTTGTCAAGTCAGTGGGATACTCTTGCTTACGATATAGTTAATTGATGATTGCCTTTTTATTGTGTTTAGTGTTTTGATAGTGTGTAGTGTTTTCGTAGTATGTTCGTTGGATATGCAACACGTGTCTCTTGATAAAGACGCGGGTTGCGGCGAAAATTTGAGGTTTAAATAATTCAGTGCTGTCTATATACATTGTACATTCCTCATACGTTACCTGTACAATGTATCAATACAGGGATTTTCTATACACTGTACCTTTTGTACCACTTCCATTATGGTTTGAGCGATTAAATGAATTTAAATAAACAAATCAGAGTGAAGCTAGCGATGACGGTAGCTTTATGGTTTGGGTGTTCTCTCTGCAACCAGGAAAACACAACACGTGTTCGATCTTTGATGCACCCAGCATTAGATGTCAACTGTCTTTATATACTGCCACGACCACTATGCTATGTGTTCTCACCTTAGTTAATTAGATGCTGGTTTAGGCGAGTAGCCGTTCAGGGAAACAGCCGCATATTTAAAGCTGGTGACATGTTTACATGGGAGAGAAATTCTCGAATAGGAGGGAAAACAACACACGCGCAAACAAACAGCGAGTGAAATTATATCAAATCGAAAAAATAGTCTTCAGGGAATATTTCGACTACTTTATATATTCAATTACAGACCTTGAATCACGTAGTTGTGGCCCCACACTCTCAGGACCGTATAAAATATAGAGGGGGGGGGGGCTAAAGTAAAATTGATTCATGTAGAATTTATCAATTCGCAGTCGTGGCGTGAAATTAATAACCATAATATAGAAATTCTTTAAAATCGCGGAAACCACGTATTTTTTAATGGGGGATTTAAGCTCCGTATTAGGTTCAATTCCCTATCAATTTACTATTGGTAGTAAGGGTGTATTGGCTTAATGCACAATGCGTAATATTGGAGATATTTTATATGAATATAATTTTGTGTATGTAAAGTAGATAGCATAAAGGTTATTCGTGTCGTGTGTTGTTACAAATATCAGTTGCGGATACAGGGTTTTAAGGAGACTTGTTAAAATAGATGACGGCAAGAATAAGCCCCATCACGGCAGTGCAGCGGCATAGTTTTCTTGTTGACGATGTTTTGGTGGGGGCAAATTGTAAATTTTGGGGAGATTAGTATTGATTTGATCACAAAGAAAGAGAAAAAAAAAACCCGCAGATTCACGCGTCAGAGTAGATGGCCGCTATAGACCTACATCGTTAATATATGAGTAGCGAACGTTTAGTCATGGCGTCTGGGAATATGATTCAAGGCAATGATGGATTTTTCTCACGCGCAATAGCATGAAGACATTATTTGTCTCATAATTATAGAAGAAATAGATATATGTGACAGTACGGCATTTAACTTTGGTCATTTTTTAAATGCAGTTTCTCAACTACCCTTTATGATGACGTATAAGATTCGATTTTATTTCGCATCTCACAACTGAAATCTAATTTGTACATGCTGGTAGAATTATGGACATACATGTAAGCCTCCAATGCAGGTATTCTATAAACATATTGAAAATTTCGCAATCCTCTGCAGTAGTAAAATAATTAGATAAGTGTTAAGTTTGTAAAAGCCTATTTATGGAATTATCTGAATACATTATTTCTTTTACAATACTTTATGGATAGGGTCTTAATAAGTGTTCCATTAAGATGAACACATGATGTTCTAAGACGGGTTACGTTACCGAAATTATTAACATAAGCGCTTCTTTTTTGGCATCGAGAAGTTCAGTAAACTCTTATGCAACCTCGCTAGACTAACAAAGGTGTAAGTAGCGGGCTGGCGCCCAAACTAGGGCTTATACAACCGAGAACGCCTTAAAATTTGGATCCCCTGATGGGATTCATTGCTGAGTATTAGGGTACGGAACAGGCTTTTAACTCTAAATTATATGTTATGTATAGCTTGATTTGATTCGAGAAATAAAAAACAAAAAGTTAAAAGATCGCGAATTAGTGGGGGAAAAAGAAAGAAAAAAAGGAGACAAATTAGTCGGTTGAAGATAAAACACAAAAAGGCGAAAGAAAGGCATGCAAAAACGACTAAACGTTTTTGCAGATAACTTTGTCCTTTTTTTTTTATCTGAGTTTTGTCGCCTTTCCGTTATTTCAAGGCGAAAAAGACACGGATTATTGTTCTGTCGACCTCGAAATTAAAATAAAAGATGATATGGCACAAAGAAGTCACGATATAGAATATGTAAGTCAGGCTTTTTCCATGTGCGATTGGAGGAGGGAGTCCCATCTCATTCAATGTGATATCGTTCAGGAATTTTATTGGAGGCTTGTGGAAATGACTTCCCGTGGTGATAATCAGTGGGTGTAAGCCAAGCAAAAGCCAAATTATACAGCCACCTATGAACTGTATGGTTCTTGGTCAATAAACAATACAATACAGCCACAATTCTGTCTACGCAATCCAAATTTCGTTATATATCCATCAATAATTTAGTTTTGATAAAATTGAGAGAGTGCGATCCAACTTTTCGGATCACCACACTGTCGTCTTCTGAATCCGTATCGTCACTCCATCAAAGCAACAATCAGAAAATCAGTCGGCCTTCCGTCAAGTTGAACCCCCCCCCCCGCCCCTCCAAAAAACAAGAGACGTTTCGATTGCATTGATGTAGCACATTGTCTAGCACATTGACGTGCCAAAGCTTGATCATACACGAGTATCTGAATCAGCAATGTTGATAAACAAGACAATTAAGAATGTTCTGTATGGTTTGAGAAATATAGTGTTCTAAATAATTTTATGGCGTCAATTTCATTCATTTGTAGATTTTCACATCAATAGCAACAAAGGAAGTAATATATTGTTGTTTACATCTTAAAATTGACATCATTTGTGAAGTTGTTCTGAGGAATGAACCCCAAATGGCAAGGGGAAAAAAGGATAAAATGATACATAACTATCAAGCGAGTACCGGTAAGATTATTATCATTTAGATCAATAATTATTCATTATAGTACATACATTATACTACTAACAAGTCTTTATAAAGATATGCGGCTCTTATTATGTCTATTTGTGTGATATTAGCATTAGAGTAGGCTAATGGTTAAACGAATCATATTAAAACAGGGATTAGAATGAGGACTGTCAGTTCATGACATTTTGTAAATTCTATAGTCGTTACAACAATTTAGTTTTACCAGTATGACTTACCATTAAGTCAAATGTCATAGCCATTGTTAAGCCGTTTTCCATATACTGATTTGACCACGGATTGCTCCGTTTACCAGATCAAGACTATGGGCTCACGGCGGGTGTGACCGGTCAACAGGGATGCTTACTCCTCCTAGGCACCTGATCCCACCTCTGGTGTGTCCAGGGGTCCGTGTTTGCCCAACTCTTGTTTTTGTATTATATTGGGACTTGATCACTGTTCGTTATCTTTGCTTTTACATCTATCGTTTTATATATCAATAAATAATGATTTTCATTCATATGTCGATTCAATTATATCCCAGCGAACTAGAAATAAAGGACACCACAGAGTCTTCCATGTCTACTTTGTACTTGGATATTTTATTGAACATTGACTAACGGCAAACTAACTACTCAACTTCATGGCAAACGGAACGATTTCAGCTTCTCCATCGTCAACTTCCATATTTATGTAGCTATTTCCATCATCACCTGCATATGGTGTGTATGTCTCTCAACTTATTCGATACGCAAGAGCTTGTTCTGCGTTATGATCAGTTTTAATCGAAGCAAGCACTTACAGACAAGTTGTTGTTGCAGGGGTTTCAACAGTCACGTTTAAAGGCCAGCATTTCGTAAATTCTATGGTCGTTATAACAATTTAGTTTACCAGTATGACCTACCCTTGAGTCAAAATCTGTCTGATGTGTTTCTAGCCATTGTTAAGCCGTTTTCACACAGTGATTTGACTACGGATTGTTCCGTTTACCTGATCAAGACTATGGGCTCACGGCGTTGTACGTCAACAGGGATGCTTACTCCTCCTAGCACCTGATCCCACTCTGGTGTGTCCAGGGATCGTGTTTGCCAACTCTTGTTTTTGGCATTCTATTTGGGACTTACGAGATTGATCACTGTTTCGTTATCTTGGCCTTTAGCATTCTGCGTGTTCTAGCTGTCAACGTGTTCATAAGTCAGTTCTGTACTATTGCATTGGTTCAGCGTAGGAATAAATGTTTAAATATCAGGAAAATGAAGTGACAGACATTGATATAGCGTATGAAAAATATTTACTTAGAACTTATTCAGTTCTATCTGCCTCCCACCAATAAATAAAACAACTCCTCCACAAGATAAATAGGTCATTTATTAAAGCTATAAATGACGAGAACAAACAAAATAACATACTATATGGCTTGTTCCATCAACACCATACAAAATGCATATAAAAACACGCAACCAGGCCAGTCGTCCATGGAACAAAATAACATACTCTAACCTCTTGCACAAAAAATTATATGCTGCTGTTAACTCTATATTCCATAACCCATTTGAAACTTAACCAAAAGAATACTTCTTTCAAACCCGAGCAGAAAATTAGCCCCGATAATAACCATTATCCTTCCCCTCTCAACAAATGCCTTGACAGCCGTTACTGTCAACAGTTTAGTATTATAATGGTATTTTCAAACAGCACATGCTAGTACTTCAGTGTTGCACATGTATGCATGGGTGATGGATGGATGGACAGATGAACAGATGGATC
The DNA here is from genome assembly GCA_903981925.1 of Ostrea lurida. Lineage (NCBI taxonomy): Eukaryota > Metazoa > Mollusca > Bivalvia > Ostreida > Ostreidae > Ostrea > Ostrea lurida. The sequence continues at coordinate 10,495 of CAJDSM010021755.1, forward strand.
GATAAATCAAGAAATAAGAATAAAAAATCTACACAAGTAGTAGTGCAATAAAAATATCACTGAATCGGCTAGGTGATATATGTCTTAAAGAGTACCAGGAGATTATTTCATTTGATAACAAATTATGTTCAACAATACTTTCTGTCCTCGAAATATTATTTTGATAAAGAAGGATATAGTTGCTATTCAAAATTAAGAAATGCTACCTTGTTTCAAAATTATTATCTATAATGATTTGATTTGCGTCTTGTGTGTTGGATGGAGTTGGTTAGGGCCATGGAAATAACGCAATTTGTTTGTTGGCAAAATATTGCTTGTTTGATGGGAAATTCGGAGCACGACCGCGATCGAATACCGTGAACTAACACATGTATAATGGGTAAAATCATCAAGAGAATGATTGTGTGAATATAGTGATTGATCGTAAGATGGTGCAATATCATTTGGAATATCTCGAACTCTCGACTGCCATTTTGTGACTGCACAAAATCAATTATATAATTATATATAAGAATATCATTGATATCTACATATTTTTGATAAGTGTACTAGAGATTTAATTTATTCTGAATTTCAAAAATGGTATACTGTAATTGTACAAAATATGTACAATGTATGTCGTCCTTTCAATGTTCATTTAATGAAAAATAAATCTACCTGACTAAGTGTATCAGTCTCACAGAGGAAACCAGACAAATTCCGAGTTGTTGAGGTTTCAAAAATCTTGGAGTAAAATTGATTTTCTTGAACACATACGTAAACAGACGATGGTGTTTTTCACAAGTTTAACTAATAAACATACTACTGCACCCGCAATAATGAACAATCACCAGACTTATGAAACATCAATTTTACTTTAGAAACTATTATTACGATTATTTATTTTATGACCAACGAATTCATTTTGTTGACAACAAACACCCAAGCTTAAATTACAGGAGAAGCAAGAAATCGGCGAGCTACTACCCCCGCTCTGAGGTCTGTTAACAGGAAGTTGACAAGCGAAAGGAGCCCGGTATTCCAGATGATGTACCTTACCAAACATTAAGTGGCTGTGATATGTAAAATTACTGAGAGAGATGCAACGAAAATATAATTTGTTTCGTACAGACGGAAGGACGGACAAACGAAAACAGGAGCGGACTGATAATTACAGACATCTACCTTAAAGACATACTACAGCTCATTTTGGGCAAAAAAAACATATAACTTTTTTCGCATATTCTACGGTCGCTATAATAACCTTATTTGTGATTTCATGAATGATTACTTGTTTTTCGTCCCGTTGAGAATATTTCACTCATATTGAGACGCCACCATTACCAGTGAAGGGCTACAAATTTAGACCTATGCTTAGCACTCATGGCTTTAAGCAGTGAGGGTTCTTTTGCAGTGAGGTTTCTTTTGCGTGCCATACCTGCTGCGACACGGAGAGGCAGTTATGTTAGGTTACTAGTTAGCGAAACTTGGAATCTACAAAAATGGGTGCAGGAAAGTACACTACACGAGGCATTTTAAGTAATTTGTTCCATCATTATGAGGGCATGTTTACATGTGAGAGTGCGTGCATTACATAACTTGTCTAGGAGGCGTTTTGGGTAAATAACCATCATGCTCATGGGAAAAACCTCATCCATCCTCTTTAAAAGTTTGTTGCTGAAGATGGGCAATGTATATGCTACAGACGCCGCAGATATTATGAAAGCGCATGCCTCTTCTGTCTAAAAAGTTTGACACGTGGAGAATTGCAAGAGAGCGTAAGGTTGGTACACGCATAATTGGTAGGCTCTCGGAATGGAGACCAGTAAGGATACAAATCTATTGTTTGGTTCCAAGACATATTTATCTCAAAAAGAAACCTTATTCAACACCATATAACATCATACATAAAAGAGTTCCTAATCATGGTGAGCTATCCAATATGATTCAACCCCTTGGGCAGGTAATTTTAAAAATCCTGAGACAACATTGCATTCCATATCAAATGGCAGACAAGATTAGTGGAGGGTCACAGGCGGCAGTGGGTTACTGGACAAACTCAAATAAAAGAACACAAGCATTGCCTTGCCCTCCATATTCTTTGCAAAATTGATACCAATTATTACCGGGTTCCTTCATTTACGCCAACCTTACAGAGATTATCTTGCACTATCCCATTCTACTCTACAACTGTTCTCTCCTCCGTCACTTTCTCAATTCAATTTCTCATGTTTCTCCATTTAACAGTGCTCTTTGTTTAACACATTTGCTCCCTCCAGCCCCTCAGATGTGCAGCCGGTGCTCGGTTGGATCGATGAAAACAGGGTTTGAATGGTTGTTTCTCTGCCTTATACTAGAACGTAAAGATATCTTGAACTTTTGTTACTTGCGTATACGGAGTAAATAGCTTGTAAAGTTGACGAAGGTATCTATAAATGAAATAATTGAGTGCATTTTCCCTGTTTTACCCTATTCGTTAATAATTTTTAACGGAAGCACTATAGAAGAATAAGATACAAATCGTTCTATCGTCGGTGCGCGGATACTATCTTTGCGTCCGGTTTCTAGCAGGTGTTCTGCATTCATCTGCTGTTATGCCAAAACACATCCTTTGTTTGTCGCTGTAGTGAAAAATCTACGAAAACATGCCATCTTATATAAATTTTACTTTAATACCCTCTCAAACGAGATAAAAAGGAATAAAAAACCTTATGAAATTTACTGTGCACAGAATCATATCGCCTATGGACACCTTTCCTTTTACTATTTTTTTGCGATGGAAAAATTCCCTACTACCTCTCCTTTCGATAGAATCCTTTCCTGTATTCACCTTCCTTTAAATCCTTATTAATCTGTTCAAAATCATCAAATCTTTCACTACTACCTTCTTACTGAGCGATTTCTTCTCTTGAACAACTCCAATTCTACTGAATGTAATACCATTGTATATAATTGCGTTATGTATAAGGTGCCATTATATTTCTGTCGTAAGTACTTCACCACGGCTGCTATAAATAGCTACAGTAAGTTACCTTCTTAATACATGGATTATGTCCCTTATCATCCTTTCAGAGGGGTAGTCAATGTCGTGGTCTATCCTAGCTTACACGGGTACTTTCGAAATAAATCTACAAAGACAATTAGCATTAAAAGGTTTAATAGTACGATATAATGTATGGGTTTTTTGAGTCTAATGGTTACAAGTCAAACATTCGATAAAAGTAATATTTCTAATCATTATATTTCTAATAATATCCCATTTACATACTTATCTTAGTATTAAAACGGGTTTTCCTAGTAGTTAAGTGACTTTTTTAAGCTGCTTGAGAAAGTTTTACACAGCAGGATAGAAACTTGTTATATGATTTGACATTTTATCGTTTGTACTGAACCTAGGTTATCGTTGTATGTTTTTACAAAAGTTATGTACATGACAGGTATATAGGGGAACGATAGCCGGATCGTTAAGTAGAAAAAAATAAGGGAAGTATGTAAAATCTTTTTTTGAATACAATAACAATTATCATTATTCCTCAAGATAAATGTCCTTATTGCGATGGATTCATCACGGAAACATTCGATACGTTCATATTGTCTCTCAAATTTATCACCTCTTTTTCCAAAAAAATAAAGCATTATTCGATGCGATCAACAGCCAATACTATTCTCACTAGTTTCGCTTAAAACTTCTGAGTTTAATGGAGAAGTGTGGTGTAGGTAGAGGGGTGGAGGTGGTATACGGTGTTGGAATGCCATCTTACTCCCCCTATATTACATCTCTTCTCTTCACATCCGACTTCTAAAAGCCTACATCCTCTTATTTCACTTTGTCTTCGGTAGGCCTATAGTCCTATACACTGTCCATATAATCGTTCGATACTATCGTTATTCAAAATAGAATAATTGCAATATGCAATAATCAGTAATATCAAACTAATATCCACCTGTGTACACGAAAGTCGGCAAATACTACCTATAAAGGAACAAACTCAACTATTTCATTTTCACGTTGTTGTTTATTTTATACACAAAAAAAAGGGGTAAGTCGATCGGGATCACTAGAAAAGTCGTAAGAGCAATGGGGGGCCTTCGAAAGGAGGGATATTTACAGATTCTCATATCCAGTCCTGAATCAACATTTGTAAAACTGTCTAGGTGTGAGAGTACCAATATCTTATTAGATTACAAAAATAAATCATTCGCGACTAAAAGTTACCTGCACACGTTAGACGCGGGACTTATGTCTAAGGTCTATGCCTTATTGTTCAGGTAAGTTGAAAAATTCAAAATCCCTCCATCTTTTTAGTCATTGTGGCAGGCAAAAAGAAGCATAAGCGGTGTAACAAATGTTCCTAACGGTAAAGAGAAATTACTACATCGTATACAGGATTCATTCTTTTCGAATGATCATAGTGAAGGTCATAACTAGGCTTCCACAAATCGTTTGTAATGTCCTTTTTTTTATAAAAAATGCAGTTAATGATTTCACCAATATAGAAATGTCTGAAAATGGTCATCAGAATTTACGCATAATTTTCCTCATATGTAGATGGGGATTGAGCTAAATTTAATATATGAAGTAGATTTAGACATGTATATTTCGATTGGTGTATTAAGTGTCAATTTGTGTATATTTCCGGGGTAAAGGACATACAAACAAATCTCACCTTTTCGCTACTATAACAATTTATGATGAAACAGAATTTCACATTAAGGTGTTTGCGGCGTGCAACCTGTGTTAAAAAGAAAGATTTGAGGGGATTGTGCGGATGGAGGGATCTCCACTCATGCATTTTATGACTGTTTAAACAAGTAGCTACAACCATTGGACAAGTTTAACAGCCTTTATGTATTGATGTCTTACTATCGGGCAAGAACTTTTTCTTATGTTATCTAACCAGAGAGTTACGAGAAAACTTTGGGCACCGCAAAATAGGTAGACAAAATTAAATTCACATGAAGAGCATTTAAAAAACAATCAATTAATGCAAATAAATACCGCCACTGTCACACGGAATGAAAGATGAGACATGAACATGGACCGAACACGACTTCCTCCCTCCCGCCCCCCATACTCGCACATGGATTAAAAATTTTTTACATGTAACATATCTTTACAAAATGGACCCAGCGAGTGCATTAAATGTTATATTGACTAATACTAGCTAGGTTTTTGTCCCATCATACGTCTGTGGCGAGAGATCAAAGTGCCTACATTTTGCAAAATTTTATCACTACAAACATGAATGAATACAACATAGAATGAATGATGTGTTCGTGTGTAATTTAACACCTTTAAAGCGGCGCGATGCGTATAAGAGCTGTGTTAATTGGCTTGAACTATCCTACGAATGGATCTTAAGTACAACATGGTAGCATTGTTGTGAGTGTGTTACAAGCGGAGACAGAAACATATCTCTGTATGGATAAGCAAAACTATGTCCATGGGATCCATGGTACTCTATGTTGGTCTCTCGAAATGTGATGTAATATGACATCATGGCGGTGCCAATCAAACGGTTCATTGTAAGACTAAACTAGGAAACTGGACATATATAGGTATCTATTATGCTTGTTGTATTGACATTATTTCGTATAGTAGGGTACATCAGAGATTTTACTAGAACAAAGTATACCAAAAAACATTCCAACATTAACAAACTCGTGAGAGTAGTGACAACCTAGAGTCATGGGAACAATTCAGGAAATAGTGGCGAGGTATCTGTTTGCGTGAGCGGAACTTTACGGCGGGGAGACAGAAGAAGACTCCCCACTGTAATTCAACTAGAGCAATGGAACATGCGAGTATGTGTATATGCTGTGGTCATGTCCACAAAATGAAATTGAGTGGGTATAGTTTCCTGAATGTTGTGAATTCTGTCACAAGAAATTAAAGAGACAGCTATGGACAGCTAGTTTCATATTTGTAAGCAAGTGCTATTTAAAATAACGTATCGACAAAATAACAAAAATAAATATCGATACGCAAACTATTTTGACAATTTGAATGCCATTAATTTAACTTTCAACATCCACTTTAAAGAAATCAAATCTCTGAAATCACGGAAATTCCTAAGATGGAAGCTATGGTTTCTATTATTGCTGGATGTACATAGGCGGAGACGAACATCATCTTGAACATCAACGTGATTTAGGTAATGAAACAAACGAGACGTTTTTGTGTCGAAACATATATTAAGCCCATTAAGGGTCCAATGTAACCTGAGGATGCTTGTTACCAAAAGAGAAATGAAGAAAATATTCCTGCCTCTTATAATTAAGTAATTGGTAACATCATTATTTCAAATCTGGAAATTCTTCCATGTCCTTTTAAACTATAAATGGGTATTTTTTTAACCATTGAACAAGATTTCCCATTAAGAAAATAGCACTTCTAGCCCTGGCGTGCGTTTGTCCCTTCCTTGTCTCTTGGATTTATCAAACATCATAATAATTCCCACGTACATTACATTTTGCATATGAAGTTGTAACTCTAGTGTTCAATTCCTAACCATCTTTTCCTTCACTAATCTATGAATAAATTCTGTGTATATCCATTGTACTGCTTCGACATGCAGCAATGCCTACATTTGTCTGTGTCATGCAATATAATGATCCGAAAGCGGGGCTTTTTTCTAATAAGGTGGTCGTGACAAAAAAGTATTATACCTCTCGCTGTCGTTTTTACGAAAATTTTCACTTTCCTAGATGTGTTATTAATGTCGCGATGTATCATAGCTAATTCAACTAATGCACCTAAAAATTAGAGATAAAGCTTTTTGAAAAGAAAATTCATTATATATAGAATAGAGCCGAAGATAACATCGTGTTTAGAAGCGTATATCATGTGGTATACCAAAATATCGGAGTGAAGGGCAACACGGACCTCCCGACAAAAGCGAAGGGTAGGATCAGAGTGCCATGAAGGAGTAAGCATCTTCTGCTAGACCGGTCCACGGCCCCGCCGTGAGCCTTTAGTTGAAATAAAGTAAACGGGATTACCCGTAGTCCAAATTAGTAGGAAAATAACACTACAAAGGTAATGTGAACGAAAGTCAGTCAGACATATGACTTAGGGCAATGGACACGTTTTGAACTGAAAATGTGTAATAACATTTTTAGATTGCCGAAATTTTAATGTTAACATGCTTTGACTAAGGTTATTTTAAAGAATGGGGGTCAGGAAAATATTTTGAACGTCATCTGTTGTACGTCTTCCAAGTTCCAAAGTGAGATACGCATACATTTCTTGTTAGTAAAACAAAGGCCGTGAGCCAATGATTTTTGCCTACATACATTAAATATGCTTACTAAACGTTCCATTTAAAACAGAATATTTTTCAATCAGAAGTTCATTCTAAACACAAATTAAACATGTTAGTGTTTTCTCACGATTCGATATTGTCTTAAATTATGATATTTCTTACGAAGCTAATTCTTTTTGTAAAACATAAGAACAAGGCATGAGCCTTGAATCCTTGTGAGCGCTTATCTCTACTTGTAACTTCAACACTGACGTTTGCAAGATTTATTTGCTGACGCACATAGAAATAACTGATGTAAGCATTCACTTAACATCTAATTGGCAATCTAAAATTTGAACATTTTTAGTTAAAACGTGTCCATGCCGCTTTAGAGAATTTGAAATCACAATAAACGCTTCGCGGTGGCTTCATGTATGGCAAGAGCTCTCGCCGTCGTGATCGGAAAGGTCGTGGCGTTACCGAGCCCCGATCCTCGGCATATCGGCGGCGTCAAACAGTAGTGATGCTCCTTCGCCAAGAGTGTCGGCAATCACGGGTCTTTCGGATATGACTTAGGAGGCTCAATTAACATTCAAAATTTTATTTCATGATTCGTTTTAAGCACCTTTCAAGAGCCATTGGTTCAACCTAAAAAAGTGATACAAGTTCTTTCAATTATTTTATACAATTTTTTTGTATGATAGTTCGAGGCAAATCACGGGTCTTTCCGGTTATGACCTTAAGGAGAGGCTCATTAAGAGATCAAAATTTTATTTCATGATTCGTTTTTAAGCACCTTTCAAAGAGCATGGTTCACCCTGTAAAAAAGTGATACAAGTCTGTTCGGGTACATGTACCTTACCTTGAAAAGTGACCGGCATCCAAGCGGTTAAGATCAAACAAACAGCGTGTGGTCCTAATGTACCACTTGGTCTACACTGTGTGGGGTGCCCCAAGGAATCTGTGTCTCGGCCCCTTCTTTTCCTGTGTACCTCTCGCCACTCAAGAGAGTTTCACCAGTATGCATAAATCGACATGGGTTTCGCCATGGATGATACTCAACTCTACAGGCGCGTTGAGTGTAAGAAAACACTATCATGCCACCCATCAGTTAACATTTATAGGGAGTGCATAGCGAGTGTCCGAACCTGATGACTGGTAAACAAACTCAAACTTAATGATGGTAAAAAACTTGAGATAATGGTGGGTTGGCCATTTCCCTGTACAACCATGGCCGTTTGACGGATTATCTGTTGAAAGAATTGTGAGGCGGCAATATTACACACCAAAGAATCCACTGGTTAGGAAAACCTTGGTGGGTGGCTCTGGAACGCTACCTTATCATGGAAACACAAAGTCAGCTCCGTGGTAAAGCGAAGATGTACTTAACAACATCAGGAGAATCTCCCAAAAGGTAACGCCATCTCACCCAGGAGCGTGTGCAAAGGTCATCAAATGCTAACAGTCATATCCACTCTTGACTACCAAACAATGCCCTCCTACTTGGTCATAACCGATCGCCAAATGCACCGATTACCAAATTGGCTCAAGAACAATGCCGCAGCGGTTGTCTTACAAGATACATCGCTACAGAAACATATTTCGCCAGTACTAATCAACAACTACACTATGGCTGCCTGTAAGGGCACGTAGTTGGTGTTTAAAGTGCTGACAAACCATACATAAGTCATACATATCTCTCAGCACCAACATTACATGAGAGAGTATTAATGTCACTGTTTACCAAGCCACAATAGGACCTTGAGATCATCATCTGACAAATGGACAATGGGTAAGTGAAGAAATCAACCACAACATCGTGCGAGCTTACAAACACTAGGTGACAATGTGGAATGAATGCCTATGACACTCGTGGATTGAAAAATGGAGCATCCGCAAAAACTAATCATTGTGTAAGCGTGAATAATGCCCACTAAAGTTTAAGTTCCAAAATGCCACGAATTCAAGTGTAGATCTTAGTGTGCAGTTTTATCTGTCTATGACAATTTTATCATTGTGTCCTATACTATTTTATGTAAAGTGGTGTTCCATTGTTTTATCATTAATTTTTTTTATATTTATTGTATAGTCACAATGGTTTTAGAGACAAAGCAACTGGTACAGCGCATAGAACTAGTTTTGTGGATATTTTTGCGCTTTATAAATAATAAAATTAATAATAATTAGAATAATTAATAAATTTTAAATGAACAATTTTGTTGATTTTTCCAGAATGAGGAAAAATGTTGTTTTGTTTACAAATAAAGTTTCTAAGTATCCAACTTCGCTGTGAATTTGGTGCATGATATGAATATCTAATAAACATGCCTAAAATTACCCCGATAGAAGTTAATGGATTATTTTAGAGAAAAAAGATATTGTAGCGAGATATCGAAAACGCTTATTGTGTGAATATTTGTTTTGAATCTATGGAGTAGAAATCTTCAAAAAACAGGGTTAGATTAAAAAGAAACGACATGTTAGACAGTATATTTTTAAAAATGAATTGAAAATGAAATGTCTAATTTCAGATATATCGCAATATTACCAGATTTGAGCACGTGCGACGAGAAAAATAAGGTACCGATCCCGATCAAAAATTGATTAAGAAATTACTGACCTAAATAATCAATAATTACTGGTAATAGTAATGGACATTTTCATCAAAAGAATATGTACTTTCATTTAATATAATCTATTTAATGTGTAAGTCATTTTACATCCAAGGGAATGTGGTTTTTCTGATTACAAGACTCTATATGACCTTTATTTTGTTGTTAATTTCCGATCGGGCTTGGTCAAAATTTGAAAAATCGCAATCATTCTAAATTTTGACTATTTCATGGTTCAATTTTCTTTTTAAATATATTTCTCTTACATGATCTTTTCAATTTGACATGTGTTTATTTGAAGATGTTTTCCATAGATTTAATAAAATATATCAACAAATAACAGTTTTCGATATTATAAAATATTTTTTAATTTTTAAAACGGAATTGCATATCTGAGTCTTTTTGATTATGTTTATTAATACGAATCATTATATTACATCAAAGTTCACAGCGAAATTTGACACTCTAAGAATCTCTCTTTTCTGACAAAGAAAACAACTTTTTCAATTATTGCCGGGGAAAATCTAGAAAAAAATCATAATAAAATAAATTAAGGAGCTTGTTATTCTTTTTCGATGGCGAACTGTGAACTGTCTTGAAAAGTGCGTTAAACGATGATCATTAATTAAGAATTTTGGTGTAATGAGCTACCTTAATTAAAAACGGAGGTCC
>CAJDSM010021756.1:15429-29311 GCA_903981925.1 Ostrea lurida
CTCGTTGTTGTTGTTGAGAGAGATTGAAAATAATACCTTGTTTAGGGTCTAAGATAAAGGTTTATTTTTGTAAAAAATCATTTGCAGATTTTATCAATTAATCCCTCGTGCCACAAAATAATAGTCCCTACCATACCCTTTCCAAAAAATTTGAATTGACACAAAAACTTATCAAGCTGAATTAGGGGTTCAGTATAGGTGGGTAATATTTTTATACCAATGGGATAGTATTGAACCAGTAAAAACTAAGTTCTAGCACCTTGCACAGTGTTGCTCAAAAGCTATCTTCCCTAAGGAGATATGTGATGTTTCTCAGTGATAACTGTATCATTTCTTGTGACATTTCATGTCTAATTCACTTTGCATTCTATTCTCATTTCCACCAAAAATTTTTGGGGTATATTGATATTAACCATGTCTGCTTTGAGTTAGCCTACCTGGTTAGTTCCGGGTCGATTGCCGTAAAATGTAAAATCAGCTCTTATGTAGGAGAGAAGTCTTATGGAACAAATATTGGTCAAACCTGGGATTCTTTTGATTCACTTATAATAAGGTATCTAATCAATGAGCTAGCCAGGCTGATCCAGTATTCACATTAACGTAATATTACTACAATTAAATCTATTCAGACCTCTTCATAATTGTTAAATGAGAAAATATTAGCGCAATCAGCAATGAAAACATTTTTTGGCGAACTTATTATAGTGCAACGATACCACCTGAGTCAATAATTTAATGTTAATGAAAACCTTTCAGCGCACTACTTAATTTAGCGCAATCGTACATCTGCTTTGCCAAAAGCTCTAAATTAAATTAGTGCCAACTAAATATTCTCGTTTTACAGTATTGAGGATATTATAGATTAAACATTCTTTTTTAAGAATTTATCGATGTGTAAACTTGGGACATTTTACTCAACAAACTTGAATAAAGTGCCAAGCACTTTTTATGTTAAGTGTTGTGAGTGAAATGTCCAGAGTTTACACATCGATAAATTCTTAAAAAAGAATGTTTAATTCTTATAATTCCCATTTGTTCACGGTCTGAATAATTCTAAAAATTGTTTGAATAGTTCCGTGCGTTACGTTGTTATTTTCATGCGCGTATTGTTACGTTCACGTTTTCGGATTTATTGATGTGTAAATTCTCGCTTTCGATTTGAAGATCGAAATCAAAACAATTGTATAAAGGACATTGGAATTATGTAAAAATAATTTAGAGAAAAAAAAATGAGAAATCATCCCCATTCCTCAAGTAATAAACGTGGCAAAAAACAAATATTCAAGATATATGAAAGAACGAAGCTGTTTCTCAAAGACACTCACCTGATTTGTTCAGCATGAAAGCAACATTCACGATTCCTTCATGGTGATCATTAAATCCCAGTGTTCTTTATCGTTGCTCCATGTCGCATTGCAGGCTGAGGCTCAGTCATTAGACATTTTCCTCTTATCCAACACCGCCATTGTATCATCATAGTGCAGCAAGAACCTCACAGGGATCCAACAGTATTTATTACAAATGTGTGCACCGACACGCATTGCAGGTTTGGAATCTGCCGAATTTCCTCTTACCTCACCAAAAAAACCAATAGTCAAGCTGTCATAGGATATTGTCACCTGCATGTTTTGAAATGATTTGATTATGTGTGAACCCTATGCTTTTGCAGTTTAAATTTCTGTGTTTTTTAATTCGGCTAGAAAAAAAAGGAAAATCGAAGTGGCAAAAGATATAGAACTGGCAACGTTGTTCTCTTGGCGTTGGACACACTCCGTCAGGGTGGTTATCCGGTCTCATCACATTGCTCAGAAATATTCGGAATATGGAGTGCCTCTATTGCTGTCTGTCCATAATCAGAGGACCACTTCTGTATCTTGTGAATACAACATTTGGTTTTTGTTTCTACTTGGTTGCACCTGCACGAGTATTTTCTTTCAGCGTCTATAACCTTTGTAAGTCTTCTGGTAGGATTCCCTTGGCAGTTTTGATTCTGTTCCTTGAGCTGATGTCCTTGCGGGAGTTTCGGGTCTGCTCCGGTCTTAGCCCCTGCCTCCGGACTCTTTGGTAACACTGACGAGTCCCCTTCTGGTGGACTTTTCTTCGCAGTATGATCTTTCCGGTGGCTGATGTCCTTGCTGGGAGTTTCGGTATTGCTTCCGGGGTCTTATCCCTGCCACCGGACTCTTTGGTGGTAAACACTGACGAGTCCCCTTCTGTGCTGAACTTTCTTCGCAGTATTGATCTGTTCCGGGGCGGATGGTCCTTGCTGGAGTTCCGGTATGCTTCTGGGTTTACCCTGCCACCGGACTCTGGTGGCAACATGATGAAGTCCGCCTCAGAGGAATTTGTTTGGGGGCAGTTTGAATCAGTTCAGGCCTGGCATAGGGTGTAGCGACTGTAGCCTCTCTTTGATTCTTTGTTTTTCCAGGTGTTTGTGGCAATCTGTCCTCTTTCTGCTAATTATGCTCTGGTGGCCACACCACAGTATATAGTACATTCTTATTCGAATATCATTGAATCCAATTTCCCCTGATGTGGCAGCTGATGGGTTTGAGCCGAGAAAATAAGTCTATATCCAAAAAAATTGGCAGTTCACTTGATGAGAAATTTTCTTCTACAAGTTTCTCAGTCATCCACTTTGCTGGCTTCCACTGTTGCTTTAGACGCATATTGGTTTCATGGTCTTCAGGATTTATTAACTGTGTTGTTCTCAGGGTCTGAGGTTAACTGTTGGCATAATTTTACTACAACTCGGTGTTGTTTGCTTGGAACTTGTTGAAGGAATGGTTTGCTTTTCTGGTTGACACTGCATCTAGATCTATTTGAAGTTTCTCATCATCAGAAGTCTCTCTTCATCCTCGAGCACATTCTTACCTCTGGGGGTTTGATCTGCCGTTAGGTACTTGGAACTTTATCAATCTCAAGGTCAGACTTCTTGGTGGTTCCGTCAGTCCCTTTCAGTTGAGGAGTATGTTTACTCTGTTATATTCTGATCATAGATTTCTATTTTCCTGGCACATTTTGTAAAATGTTTTTGGTAAGAATATCGGTTTTTAAAACTGTTTGTCGCTTCAGTGCGAAGACTTTTACACTCTAACAGTTTCAGTCGAATTTATTTGCGGATCCCGTGAGTAGAATAAATTACTAAACACCATCCTTTGCTTTTCACTTATCTCTCTTAGATTTAGAAAAACACCTTTCATTTTAGTTTTTGCCTGATTTTTTTCTGCTGTGAGTGCTTCTCTTCTGAAATTATCCTGATTTAAAGGTTTATTGTTTGCCCACTTTGGCCTTGTTTCGTTCCCGACAAGTTCGTTCTCTCACCTCCTTGTTTCTCTGCAGAATTTTCATCTGCTCATGGACATTCTCTACTCTGGATTTTTGCCGACCTAACACAGAAATTTAGCAGCTCCGGAACTTTCCCTCCATTTTCTTTGGTCGTTTCCCTCAGTATCCGTTATTTGAGACACCTTTCAAGGAGTGTCCGTCCTGTTGCTTTGCTGGTTATTGCTTATGTTCTGCACTGCTAATTTCTGAAGTGTTCATTGCAGTACCAGTACATGCTTTTCTTGTCACTTTTCCAGGGACTCCTTCTGATGCACTTGTGACTTTGTGTTGGTTTACAATTGCAGCAGCAGACACAGTATTTTCAAGTTTTTCCTGCCCCAATGCATTTGAAGTACATGTGATTGTCTGCTTGCAGACATCCCTTTGTGATCTTTTTGTCTTTGACAAAGCTTTGAGCTCCTTGGATTTGTTGTCTTTGTTTTCCGACGACCTGGACTGACTTTTTTTGTGTGGAAGTATCGGATGAAAGAGATCTTCTTGATCTATTCAATTTGATTCTTGGTGACATAAGAGCTTGTTTCTTTTTGACTTTATAACCTTTGCAGTTTTTTTGTTGGTTGGACACTGATTAGAATCTTTGGGACTCTTTTTAGACAAGGCGTTTTTTTTTTTCGCAGAGCGCTAAGACTTTGTGAATTTTTGTTGGTGCCCTTTAGACAATGCGCTTGTTCCATTTTCTTTCAGTTAACCTTGGGTTTCACCATGTCTGTTTGCTATGTTTGGTGTTTCGTTTTGACTTTTCCCATTCGGAGAATCAATGGAAGCTGAAGATGCGTCTTGTTTATCTTTCCTTGACAACAACCTGGCAGAGTTCTCATCATAAATACTATTCTGTTGGTTATTCTGCACACCCTCATTTCCTTTCCTCGTTTCCACTGCACGCTTTTTCTTTATCAAAATGTGTTTTCTTTTATTGGTGTTGAGTATTTAGACGACGTTTTCATTAGTTTTAGTTTCAGTTCTACTTCTGATGTTTTCTGATGTAGATCTTTTCATGTATTTACATACCCTTATCACAAGATATTTTCACCAAAGGATCACTTGACGATTTTTTTCTTTTGTTTTCGTGTCTTGATTTTTTGTAGCATTTATATCTTTCTTCTGTTTGCGTTTCTCTTTTGTTCTCTTTGCCATGCTTGAACTTTTCACATTAGTTTTATCACTCATTGAATTTTGCCAGCGTGTTTTCCAGCCTTGTCTTTTGATTGTTATTTGCTGAGGTTCTCGAGTTGACTTTGCCTTTGGTTTTACAACACCAATTCTTCAACCACTGTTGGCCATTTGCTAACGTCAACTCAGCAACCATCGTTCACTTTGCTGAGCTTCGCTGTGAATCGATTCAGTTTGATCAATTATTGAGAATTTGTAGTAAATAAACTTATATTCACAGATTTCTTTTCCCCTTCGTTTTCACCAGACTCTCCAATGGACACGTTCACGCTTCCTGACCGTGTAGATGTTTTGAACACAATCCATCATGAGTACTCTCCTTATTTCAATGAATCATTGGACAACTCTCCGTAAAAACTGGCTAGGTCATTATTGCATTTTCAGATGATCTTTCTATGTTCTGCTGTGTAGTTGTTCCCCACACTGATTGCTTCACCCAACTTTGGTGACTCTCCGCTAGGGTTGCTCTATGCCGATTTTTAGGGTTTTCTTGACAATCTTAAAGTTTTGGGGTTTGAATTCCTATCGAGTCCGAGAAGTTCATCCAATGGACAACAATCCCAAGTGATGATTGAATCGTGAGAACTTGTCATTAATTTTTCTCTGGATCAACAGTGTTTTCACATTTTCCTTTCTTTTGGGTTTATTCTATCCTTTTCATTTCTAAAGGTGGAGTTTGATCTCTGAACTATTGATCTAGTGGCTTCATTATTGCAAAATTTTCAACCAAAAGAAGCAGGGCAAATTGCTGCCTTGGAGAAGTTTTTGATAGTCAACGGATTGTTTCACTTTTCCCAGAGTTGAACTTATCATCTTTCGGTTGTTTTAGATGCACTTTCTCGACTTTGGGTATTTGTTTTTGCACTCTGTTACTTTTAAATTTTTAGCCAAACTGTCCTCACTTTGGCATGTTCCAATATACACTGTCGGGAGTTTTTATTTTTGCGTGCACGTCTTTGAATCGGCAATGTTTTGATAATGCTCTATCAGGAGTTTTTTATTTTTTCGGTGCACTGTCTTGAATCGCATGTTTGATATGCTCTCTCGGGAGTTTGGTCCACGCAATGAATCCTTAAATTTACATACAAATATGTTATTGATAGTATACATACCCACACGACACATAATATAACATAACCCTAAATACATATAGATATTCATACATGTATCTCATGACTACATATAAATCGACACAAGGTAAGCAATGTGTTAAACGCAATCATAGTCCCAAAAGCATATAGACAAAGTCGATGTGTGGACACACGGACTTCCGACAAAAAGCGAAGGCAGCGTCGGGTGCCATGGAAACTAAGCACCCTCTGCTGACGATGACACTCTTAAATAAGTATTATATTATTTTGAAAATTATATTACTAACGGTCAATTATTTATTACTCCATTTGACAGCGTTTCAGTTAACAGTGTCCCTTCTCACTTCAAATGTCTCTGTTCAAAGATTTCAGGCATTCCCAGACCAAAAGCGTTTCATTCTCCGCTAAAAGCCTTGCGTTTCCTCAAGTGTTTCGATTCCCCCCTCGAAAACAACACGTTCCTTCCCGCATGATCATTGGATCCACGCATCATTCACGCCAACTGTAGGACTTACAAGGTCTGTATAACAAAAATAGTCACTTAATGTTGGTTATTGTGCTGCTTTCCGGACTTTGGGCTTCTAGTGTCCAGTGTTAATGAAGGAATTTTTAAAAAACCATTTTTGAGCGTATAAAGGAAAGTTCCACTTTTGCCAAGACATAAACTTATGAGGAAGGAAAATATAAAAAGTAGTATTCTTCATTTGAAAACAACGTAAAACAAAGAAACGATAACGTTGAGTTTATATAAAGAATCAATTCTGACACTGTTTATTTTGTGTTTTTCAAATCTTTTATTTGTCGAAGGAATTTCCGAAAACAAATACAATTCATGGGATTGTTCAAGTACACGTTTAACTCGCTAAATTAAATTTTTTGCGTGAAAGTGTTGGAAAATCAAAATTAATCGAAATTAATTACTTGACCCTTTACATATTTTGAACGCGTATTCAAGATAAAGTGACAGTTGCCTTGAATACAGTAACATGTACTCGTCTTACCGGCACAAAGTCCACCACGTAGGTCCCCGCCTCAGGGCACTAGCTTCTTCATAATAAATAATTTTGTCAGGGTGTAATTGTCAATAAAGCTCATACTTGCACGGATATTCATAGTGTATTTCACAACATTGATTAAGTTTGTCGGAATATTGAAAAAAGATTGGTCATCCTATCAAATTTAACCAGCCAAAAAATAAATAAATCATTTGCATAAAGTTATCATCTGTTTATCAGCGTTTTTCATTATACAAATTCTTAAATATTATAAACTTACAGGCATTGATATTAATTAGTTTGAATCTGACCATATCTGCTTTCATATTATGGATATTTTAATTACGACATTGGCTCTATGATGCAAACGACTAACTACATTATATGCTAAGTGCGTGATGACTTTAACTTTGCAAATCGGTCGAATTTCCATTTCTTATGTAGATAACTATACCACTCATCACCTGGCTTAATGGTGTGTATTCTCCCAGTTGATTCGTACTGCAAGAGCTATGCTATGCGTATGAGACTTTCTAAACGAGGCCAACTACTACAAAACCGTAGATGTTGCAGGTTTTTAGTGGCTAGCTTGGACGATTCTACCGCTTGAAACGATTCTACCGCATGAAACGATTCTAACCCATGAAAGATTCGCCGCATGAAACGATTCTTACCTTTGGCATGATTCGCACGAAACCCTGAACGTTTTGCATGATTCAGCACGAACCCTGAACGCTGTGCATGAATTCGCACGGAAAACCCGTGAAACGCTTTGCACGAAACGGCGTGATCGATCGCCATAGGAACGCGAACGGTTTGCATGATTGGCGCACGAACCCTCCAATGGTTTGCACGAAACGGTGACGATCGGGCTTAGAACGCTGAACGATTTGATCAAACGATGAACGATTTAACGAAACAAAACGGCGTTACTGGGGGTAAGTAGCACGCTATGGGATATGTAAATACAGCAAATAGTTCTAAAAGAAAAGGATTTATTTGCAGCTGTAATTTACAAATTGGTGCTCATTTTCAGGATGTTGAAAAGAGCAGTAGTCGCTTGAATCACAACAGGCATTAGTTAGTTATATTTAATGTGTAATTTGTAAGTTGTCTGATTATAATCTACGACTAGCGATGTCTTTGAGAAAAGAGCGATATGATACTACGAGTGTCTGGTTAGATAATTCTTTACCTAGCTAGATAATTCATGGAACTTACTGCATGATCTCAGTAATCCTTCGTCAAAAAACTACGGTTTCTTGTAGTAATTTCCTAGCCTAGCTTAGACTTACCCATGGACTTACTGATGGATCAGCAAAAACAAGGTCAGACTTTACGCAATGTTACGTGAGAGATTATTTTAGTCACTCTGATTGTCAACGCATTCAAAGCCGTTGTAAAAAAATGGTGTTACCTTGAATTGAAACCAGCAGAACTATGGCACTTTGGAAACAGTGAACTAGAGAAACGAGCTACACTTACTCCATAGTTATCCAACGAACTAGAAATAAAGACATACAGAGTCTTCCATGTCTGCTTTCGTACTTGGATATATTTTATTGAACATTGACATTTAAGGCAAACTAAACATACTCAACTTCTATGGATCAAACGGGACCGATTTCAACCTTCTTCCATCGTCAACTTTCCTATTATGTAGCAATAAATTCAATCATCATCCTGCCCCAATGATGTGTGTATGTCTCTCAACTTATCGAACTTCAAGAGGTTCGTTCTGCGTAATATCATTTTTGAATCGAGGCAAGCTACTTACAGACAAGTTGTTTGTTGCAGGTTTCAAACAGTCACGTTTAAGCAGCATTTGTTAATCTATGCGATTGTTATCATTTTAGTTTACCAGTCATGACCTTGACATTTGAGTCAAATGTCGTCTGAGTGTTCATAGCACATTGTTAAGCCGTTTCACAACATTCTGATTTTGACTACGGATGCCTTCCAGTTTACTGATCAGACATGGCTCACGGCGGGGTGACCGCGCGTCAACAGGGATGCTTACTCCCTCCTACGACACTTGATCCCACCTCTGGTTTGTCAGGGGTTCGTTTTGATTGGCCCAACTCTTGTTTTTGTATATATATTTAGGACTTACGAGATTGATCACTGTTCGCTTTATCTTTGCCTTTTGACATGTGAGTAGGGTTTTCTTTATTTGATCTGACGTTCGGTATGTCCTAAACATTTTCGCTTCACTTGAAAATCACATCAGATGATTTCAATATTGAAATTCTATATTTTCAGTTCTGTAAAGGTTATGCTAGTAGTTAAGTGAAGTGTCGTGTAGGAATTTTTAGTAGATGTGTATAGTGCATAATCTTTTTTTTCATTTTAAAGGCTTTTAGGTCTTTGAAATTGCTGAGGAGGGTTTGGTTTAGCCGGATAAGCCATTCTCGTTAGAAGTGGCCAGATTTTTCTGCAGTTGTCAATCGTGGATAGCAAAGGGTCAGGCTTATATTTGTATGTGTTGTTGTTTTCTTTTGATAAAATTACTCGGCAATTTTTCTCAGTTGTAAGAGTTAGGTTTAACTAAATAAGTAGGATGGAAAACTGATCAGAATGTACATGGTACTCATTAATACATACATTTTGCTTCATAGTTGACAGCTCGAGTGTTTAAATTTTGCTCATATTGATGGCTCCGGTGTGTTTTAGAATTATTGCTCGATATTGGACTGCTCCGATGTGTTTAAATTTTGCTCATATTTGACAGCTTCCTGTGTTTAAATTCGCTCGATGATTGACGGCTCCGATGTGTTTAAATCTGCTGATTATGAGCAGCCCCGATGTTTTAAATTCTGCTGATATTGACAGCTCGCGATGGTTTAAAAAACTGCTGATATTGACAGCTCGATTGGATGTTTAAATCTTTGCCTATATTAACAGCTCCGATGTGTTTAAATTTTGGCTTCATATTTGACAAGCTCGATGTGTTTTAAATTTTGCTCATATTGGACAGCTCCGACTGTGTTAGATTTTGCTGCATATTTGACAGCTCCGATGTGCTTTAAAATCTTTTGCTCATATTGAACAGCTCCGATGGTGTTTAAGTTGCTGCATATTGACAGCTCCGATGTGTTTTAAATTTTGCTCATAATGACAGCTCCGGTGTGGTTTACATTTTGCTCATATGGACAGCTCCGGTGTTGTTTTAAATTTGTCTCATAATTGACAGCTCATGTGTTAAATTTTGCTCAGATTAACAGACTCCGGTGAGTTTAAATTTTGTTCTTAGCATTCCATACTTGACCAAAGTAGCCTTGTAACTTTTCAGTATTATGGTAAGCTAAAGCAACATTGGAAAATGACTTAGCAAAACTCCATACCAGGATTTCAAAAATTTAAAGCTATTCAAAACACTGTTTGCATTATATCACATGAAAACCCATTACCAACTACCCGAAGTAATCCGTTTTTCTCAAAAGTCTCCTTTGTTTGTTCACCGATTGAACTTAATGTGATTTTTAATGATGTTGAGATGACCGTTAGGTCCAGCCCCATAACTAGTAAGCAATGTGGATTCTGTAAAGGGCATTGTAGGTCACAAAATTTAAGGTATATCTTCTACTAGAATACCGACTTCATAAGAACATATAATAGAATAGAGAGAATATCATTGTGTAAACAGGTTACATTGCTTGTCTATTTAGCTCAGCTAAACACCGTTCTAATATAGGACGTTTAAGTTCGTATGTTGGGAGTTGCCACACACAGGAGTCATTGTTCCACTCTATTTAATGATGAGTGTTGACTCTAGAAACCTCGCGATTCCTACATCTCAAATTTGACAATAAAGAAATCGATGCTGTTCAACATTAACAACATCCTCAACCACAAAAAAAGTTTACAGTCCTGTATTCCGAAAACTTACTATGAAGATTGAAATCCACACCTTGTATTCATATAGATATAATTACACTAGTGCATCCAAGTTATTTAATTACAAGCAGGACGTTTGCATGTGCCTAGATGATTTGAACAGTTACCAACGCAAAATCCTCCAAAGTGTATAATCCTCATCTATTTAATTATAAGTCCCGCTGGGATGATTTATTACGGGGGATATAAATATAGTCGCAAAATAGAGGATCATTAAGTACAAATAAATAAAATATTATAAAAGAAGTAGACTAAATTCCGAGAACAAAACTCGCATTCATTAATAAATTGGCGAACATAATTCTACTATCAATAGGATATTGTAGAAGAATAACGCACAAGGCTAGGACAAAAATCATGAAAAGAAGAAGAGGAGCTTGACACTTTGTAAAACTACGAAATAAGAAGACAATAAGCTATCCATCCACAACTAAATTCAACCATAAATAATAAAAAAAAACAATGATATCACCATCTCTAACGGGCCCCGCGCACCCACTCCCTGCGCGCCCCCCGTACCCCCCACTCACTCCTCCTCGCTTTTAGAAGCCCACGACCACGCTCGCGCTCCAACCCTCGCACCTCTACCCCTCAGACACATCGCACAAACCCCTCTCGCTCACCTCCTCCCAGCCTCGATAACCCCCCAACCTCAACACCCTCTGTTCTCCCGCGCTCTCGCAAATTCACTTTCTCTCTTACCCAGAACTAGGGATTTACTTAACACTGGGATTACTCTCTCCTCACAAAAATGAATTCTCCTCCAAATCACCTTTCCGTTTTAAGTACTTTCAATATTCCGAAGAATCAGGATCAATTTCAATTACCCATACCTTTATTGGATTCCGAAATTGCATTAAAAACTCTTACAAAACAAAGGATACATCCGCTTGGTTCAGTAAGTGCTCTACCAAGCCTCTTCTTACTCTTAACTAAACTACTAACAGCTATTAAATAGTCTCTTCAGAGAATACTGTCCAGCTACTATATTCCCAAAGTGTGTCAATCTTGATGTGGATGTTCTTTTAAAAAAATTCTAAAGAGCTTATTGTCGCAATTAACCTAAAATCACGGGAATTTTTAAAATTGACTGCCAGGCAAACGTACGATTTCTCCAACACTTTATACACCGATTCCTCACAATAAATTAAAATCTAGGCTCTTTTAGATTAAAGTAATTGCTTTTTTAAACAAAAAATGGCACCCGAAAATGCGAATTTCTATCGTTGGGAAACTGACACATATTTTGTTAAAAAAAACCACTCTGATTGCCCCACACAGAGTACTCTGAAGTAGATTATTAAGACATGCTCTGCGGTTCTTATAATATATTTATGTAGTTCTTTGGATACCAGGTCTTAACAATCCGTTGGTATTCCTATGGGCACCAATTGTGCCCACTTATTAGCCTATTTATTTTTATATTCGTATGAAGCAGAATTTGTTCAAAAATGGTTACGGGATAAAAAGAAAACAAATGCTGTGTCCTTCAACATTACATATAGGTATATAGATGGTGTACTATCAATTAACAATCATATTTTTCTCAACTATGTCCATTTGATGTATCCCGAATAACTCGATATAAGGGACACCACAGAATTCGACATATCTGCTTCATATTTGGATATTTTACTTAACATTGACTCTAATGGCAGGCTGAAAACTTAATTATGTGATAAGGGTGATGACTTTAACTTTGCAATCGTCAACTCTCCCTTTCTATGTAGTAATATACCATTATGACCTGCTCATGGTGTATATCTCCCAGTTGATTTGATACGTAAGAGGATGCTATGCGTATGGGGACTTTTTAAAGCGAGGCCAACTGCTAACAAAAAAAGTTCATGTTGCACACATTCTACGGTCGCTATAATGACCTTGTTTGCGATTACAAATTATCACCAAGTCGTATGTTGACTGATTTGTTTCATACTCTTTGTTAGATTGCCATTTTCCTATTATGTTTGACGACGGGTAATCCCGTTTACTTTATTTCGACTAAGGGTCCATGGCGGGTGTGACCGGTCAGCAGAGAATGCTTAATCCTCCATGGCACCTGATCCTACCTTCGCTTTGTCGAAGGTCCGTGTTGCCTTACACTTGATTGTGTATATGTTTTTTATATTATATGGTTATGATTACGTTTGACACATTGTTAACCTCATCTTTTTGTATTCTGCAGTGTCCTTGAAAGTATTTTAACAGATACCACAATGATTAAAGCTACCAACAATGACATATGATTAAATGTATCAATGATTTGATAGATCGACAAAAATTTACATTCTCAGTTTCCCCTTATCAATTTTTCAAACATTTCTCGAATATATAGTTGAGCAAATTTTGGCATAAATGTTTTGGTCTTGAAACCTTATGTTGATGCTCTGTTAAAGCTTGTTTACATTCAATACTTCGTAAAGAGTTTCAAATTCAAGTCATTTCCAAACTTTATTTATGATAGGTTAACCGATAGAGTTGTCATAATACTTGACATGGAAATTATCCCAAAGTCCAGTTGTTGAGTTACAAGTAAGATGCAGCGCTCAGTCAAATCTTCGCCTAGTGAACAAGGCTCGATCTTGACTATTATGTTTTACCAAAAAGATTACTTCGTAGAAATATTCATATTTTTAAACAATCATGAGAATTGCAAAACACTTAATTGTGTTTAGTAATAAACTTTCTAAATTTTAAAAAAATCTGTGCGTTTAAAATGGAAACGTTTGTAGTATATTTCAATATATGTAAGCAACAATCTTATGGATCGTGGTCATTTGTTTACATTAAGCAAAGAATTTGCAGTGCTTAGCTCACTTGAAATAACACAAAATGAACGTTGCAATTTTTGCTGACACATTAGAAATATCATAGTAGAACAGTGTGTAAACATAAAATTGAAATCTAATACAAATTTTAGTTCCCAAAAACGTGTCCCGCTGCCCCGTTTTAAAGAAGAAACACAGAATATCAGGGCGCCAAATGACGCTCGTGATTTTGTCTCTCAAAATTATTTTGTGTGACAAAATTGAATTTTGTACAAAAAATTCAGTTCAGGTCAACAAATCCAGCATACTTACTAAAAATTAATTTTGTTTAACAAAATCACTACGTTTGTCATGAGCAAAATTCGACTCTTGCAGACCAGTAGTTCAATTTTTTCTTGAGCAGAAGTTAAAACTTTTGTAAGCGAAGTGGATTTGTGAAGCAAATTGATGGATTGAATTTTGGATTTTTGTTAAGACTAGTTTGGCAATTATACCAAAATGAAAGAAAATTCAGTTCTGTAATTCTTAAGATTAAATTTTGTCGGACAAACTGATTTTTGACTATTTATAATTTCTAACTTCAATTAGCCATGGAGAAAAAAAATCCTCGCAA
>CAJDSM010021764.1:7912-25631 GCA_903981925.1 Ostrea lurida
ACCAAATAAGGTCAGGGAAGACTCCACATCAAGGTGACTGTGAGCTCCCCCCTTGATCTTATTTTTCGGTCGCATGTGTGAGTCTCCCCTAATTATATTGGTTTGACTTGTGGAGTCCTCCTTATTTTGGTGATGTGGGAAGTCTTCCCTTGACCTATAGTTTTGGTGATTTGTGGAGATTCTTCCCTAACCTTATTTTTTGTAGAATAAGTACCTTTTGCAGTTTCGCGACTCCCCCGCTCCTTATTTTATTAGAGATGGTGCTTAGCAACATTGTGACGAGACCAACCAAAACTAGATCTAACTTAAATTTATGGTTCAATATTTAGTGATGGAGAATTCTTTCTCACTCTATACGTTACTTTTTACGAGTATAGAATGTAATGCTGGCTTAAAGTTACCCCTTCGTTCACATTTAGATTTTATAATTAAATATGTGCAATAGTGGATTTAAGAGATAAAGGTACAACCGCATCAAAACACAGCGTAGGCGATCTTTTAACGAAAGTTGGTCAATGAACTATGTACACTCTCCTCTAGCCTCTTAGTTCTTAGAGGGTGACTCTGTTTGGCGATTTAGGCAATCCACCCCAAGTGTCCTTGATCTATTCTCTATATTGTGATGTGTATCGCGAAGATTATTCCCTTCCTGTCCTTATTTGGGTGACGGTGTGGTCTCCCTGACCTTATGTCGTTTTGATTGTGGAGTGCTCCCCTCGCCTCTTATTTGATAATGTGGAGCCCCCCCCCCCCCTGATCTTATTTGTCAGTGTTGCGTGAGTCTCCCTCCGTGTCGTAAGAGCTCTTTTAGTAGTTTAAGTGAAGAGGATGCAAAGTTGGAATTCTATGTACTACTAGGTGTTATTTAGATTGTATAAAAGATTAGAATTTATTTTGAGTATTTGTGGACTACTTTCTTGGACATGCGAGGGCGAACAGTGTTATAGAATTTTATACCGTATTGGATTTCAGCAGTGCAATTATTGAAATGTAATTAATGTTAGGCTCATAATCAAGAAGAATAAAATCAATGGCGGAGAGTAGTCGATATGCATCCATTAAGAAACCTTAAAGCTACGAGCAGGTCTCGTCCTAAGCGCATTCTCAAAATATTTTATAACAGATTTGTACGGTGTTCTCCCCCAACATCTCTTGCCTATTCGATCAGGTTTTTACTCGAGTGTAATATATATTCGGTCAGTATAGATGTCTCTGTGAATTTCATTTATCAAAGGCATAGCTGTCCGTGTTTAAGGACTTTGTTAAGCACGAGTCTCTTGCAGGCAGTTTTGCGTGCTAATCACTTGTTGCCAGAAACTGGTGGAAATTTTGATGGCCCGCTTTGACAATATTTTTTTATACTTTTCTACCATCCTATAAGAAAATTAGGTCATACAAATAGAGCAGATTTAATTATAGTTTTTTTCATACTGAACAATTTGCATATTTTAACTACGGCATCACTCCTCATAGTGGACATTTAAAAGTGTATCTCATTTTTGATATATTTGATTTAATTAACTAAGGACATACCCTTATTTTCCGAATAAGCTAGGTAATTCTGTTATAATAACTAACAAATAAACAACAAACAAATACATTAATAGATAATATGTGTAAGCGTAATAATAAAAATTAGTGTCGCTACATTCATTTCATAAGATTATCACACACACTATGGAACGAAGTACATTGAAAAGAAAACTATAGCCTTGGAACTAAGAAAACTCGTATCTCCAGAACTTCACTCGGTAAGAGTGTTAGACGATTCAAGCTATATGAAAATTCGCTTCAATAGATTCTCGAGATGCAAAGCCTCAGGGTTAGTATTGTCTTTAAACGTCAAGTGGCGCGTTGTTGGGCGCGGGCATTTGCAAAATGTATTTTGGCTTTTGTAAACCAAATTGAAGAGGTTTCCACTTGTATATATAGGATTGAAAGATTCTAGTCCTTTATATAATAATATCAAAACTTTTTGATAACAACGCAAGAGCCAATGATACAGTTATTCGTCTTGTTAGTAAGCAAAGAGTTGAGATACAATATCAGAAGTGGTCCTGTCTTGAGAAGGTCCCACAGTACGATGCGGTGCTCCACCCAGATCTACGAAAGAGCTTGTCAGCTCTCACATTTGACCACATGTCATTCACTCTTAATAAGTGATTGGAAATATAAATGTACCACTAGGTAAACAATATCAGTGTAGGACCTGATCTCGGTGGACATGAAAAGTGATCTAAGAGGAACCACAAACAATTCTCAAATATTAATACTACCCTCGCGAGGGGTAGTCCAGGAGAGGCGTTTCAGGCAGCTTTACACTCAAGTGCGCCCCGACATTTCAATACTGAATGCAAATGAAAACGAAGATTTTATTTCACACCATACAGCAAAATTTCACATAAAAAATTATAACAGGAGGATGAAAGATAAAAACTTTGTTAATGGAATTGCCCCTATGATTATAAGAGGCACTTCAGTATTCGAGTACAGCCGCCGGCGGCAGCGGAGCTGCAATTAGCATCTTGTGGCAGACAATATCTAGTGAAGGAGGTGCGCTCGTGCTCGATGAATGCGAGTCACCGAGCGCCCACACTAGCAAATCTCTCTCTAAAAATTGTCATCCAGTCTTTATGCCTGGGCCTATGGTTTACTCTCGAGAAGGAAGATTTTTTAGAAGATTTTCCCGTGAATATATATATATCATAATTGAGCTTAACAAAATCTATAATGTGATCGCACAATATTAGGTCCCCCTCAGTATGTCAACCAGTACGTGTTGACCGTGTTCTATTGAGTTTCTATATAGAAGAACTTGAATCCTCTGTAATGAAATGAAAGATCCAGGGTAGAATCGTGCATTAGTAATATTATTCAGGTGCGTTGTTTCTCTGGACTGGGTCCCGACTGATTTCGCTATCCGACACAAGCCAAGACACTCTTAAACGATGTCTTCCCATAATCACACGCGCATCATATATAAATCTGTAAGTGGTAGCCTAATATTGTGGACCCTCATCGTCTAGGCGCCGCGCGGTCTACTCCCCCTAGTGTTACGGCGCGCAACACAGACTCTCTAAATTCTCCGATACCTTCTAATGAGTGCAGTGAAACTGCAAAATACATACAAACCCATAGTACGTCACGAGCTTATTCTGAGGAAAACTCGCGGTCATTGAGAGAAAAGTATTTTTTCTCGTAGACAATCCAGGACGAGCGCCTTCGAGCCCCCATGTACCCTTCTCTTTAGCGCAAGGTGCTCTCTATCCTGATGCCTCTAGGATTATGGCGTCTCCTCCATATTTATAACACGCACCCCCTATATCGACACTGAATTACATAATCTCCATACAAAATATCTGTTGAGTGAAGCCCCTCTCTGGAGGCCGCCTTATATGGCGTATGCACTGCGCTGGATGGTAACCAACGCTTTGGTTGACACTTACGCGAGGGTCCTATATCGTTTCCTTGTATGTGAAGAAGAGTCGCAGAAGGAACTTGTGTAACGAAGCTTTACGGACGGACGACCGTAGCCACTATATAAGCAACGCACGTATTCAGAACAAACGGTACCTCAAATTATCCTTTTTGAAGTCCATGAATAATCTCAAACTTGTACAGCTTCGGCTCAGGGTCGTTTGTGTAGCCCTAAAAATGTCTCTCGCACCACACTTCCCCACATCGGCACAATTAGCGAGGAAAGGACACACTCCACATCAATTCCCTGCCAAGCACGTGGTCCTACCTTGGCACACAACTTCGACCCAACTCGAGCTTCATTGAAAATCTACACTGTGCAGCTAAATTTTACGGCTCTCTCTCTCTCGAGTTATCCTCACTAGTGAACCGGGCTACCAGTGAGACCTTGCATATGTTCACTATGCTTTGAAATGGAGAGGGTTGTTGTCGCGTATTAGATGAGATATCTTACGAGGCCACGCTCTCACAGCTACAATTAGTATGTGCTTAAACATACCTTATCCATGTTTGTTTAAATTTCCAAAATGTGTAAACTAACCTCTTTATTCAACATCCGTGAGCGAACCATAGTATTAACGATATTTTTCCATGGAGGAGAATACTCAATTATGGTATCACTCGAAGCAATTTAATTAGGTCTTCAGTTGACTTTGAGTTAATATGTGTCAAAACTCCCGAATTTTAGCAAACTCCATCGATATATATAGGACGAAAAATCTTCTCTATCCTAGGTTACTCAAATTGTCTCTCCTTGTAGTGAAACTAAGTTGAGAGTTTCCAATAATCATTCATCAATAATGTAGCTCACGGGTTACATAATTTTCTATTGTGTACCCTTGCACTTATTTGATTAATCCATGGATTATCACCTAGTGTTTATGGTACAATATATTCAAGCCATTTCACATGGTGGTTTACGTCCGAGCTGTATATGCTTGAGTTTTAAGAGCAACATAGTATGGAAAAGATTTCTTCACTAACGGCCCCTCTAGCGTGGGCTCCTGCTTCTTTCTTTTGTGATTATCATATCAGAAACGACGTCCATCTTTTGCTGCCCTAACTGAGACATAGCGGGAATAATTAACTATCTTCGGAGCTCTACTCGGCCGATAACATTTAGTTACAACAGATTTCGCATGCGTGCGAGTGTCGTACCCGCTCCCTAGATAGTTGAATTGTGTTTTTTCTAGCGCGCCAGACATGGAGTAGGATCGACATTAGCCCGCCCCAACGTGTAAGCAATATTGACATTAAGAATTCCAAGTTCCAAATGTAAACCAATCAACACATTGTTAACTATCTGTAATTTCAGAATCACTACTGCCTCTTAGCTAATGAGTGCACAAGACCCGTTTTAGAACTAAGTGGAAAGAACTGACCAACTAGATTCCTATGCGAACCAAAAACTATACTAGTGATACATGGACCACCACATGACGATATAACACCTTCAACCAATACTACACTTTATGATATGCATAAATATTGGCACTGTTGTTTGTATAGTATATTTTAACCATTGTTTAATTAATACTCAGATTGATTTACAGTAATTGTTTCAAAGTTAGCATGGACGTACAGTTCTAGGGGAATAGAGCGGTTGCTACCTTTTGTAAAACACGACCACTCTGGGACGATCATATTTATCAGTACAGGTTTTTTCTGTTGGTGTAGTTAGCTTACTATACAGTAATTAGTGGACTCCTGATACATGAAGTAAGAAATATAATGAATCTCTTCGATAATATTAAATCTAACTATACTAGAAGCAAACATAAAAAACACACGAACTGCGAATGTTTTGATCTCGTTCATTGACTAGCACTGGGATGCTTACTTCCATGTTATAGGACACCTACCGAGCGTTTACTACTCTCTCTTGTACCCGTGTTGCCATATCTCTAATTTTGTTATCTTGTACTGAACTCGCCAACACAAAGCAAAATCGCTCAACCTAGTAGTGCACTGAAGTTCTGCTCTCATATCTCTATATTAATATTAAATGAGATGCCATCGTGGTTTTTTTAGAGTTGCACTCGAGTATGCGCTGCCTGGAAATGTAAAGTTATATAAAGCACACTCCAGGCGTGTTGGCACCCTCGTGTTAACTCCGCGCTAAGCGATATCAGTACTACGAGCGAATGCAGAGAGGTTAGTTTTAAGCGCTAGTTACTCCCAGGTTTTGTCACCCGAGCCTTAATAGCAGAGTCAATTTCTAGATCAGGTATAGCAAGGTTCAAGAGCTAAGGAATACTCGTAGTTTCCAAATAAACGTGCTTTAATACCCTCTAAAATTATGATAACCAAAGGGAATGATACGTTAAGAAGAAGTTTAAAAAGTTCTACATTTAACGCGAGTACGAGGACGTAACAATCGACAAAATTATGACCCAAGTGTTCCAGATAGATGATGGCGTGGTCTCTAAATAGTTCCCTCTCGTTCGAATCTTCTTACCATGCCAGTGAGAAGCGTGCACAAAAAATACTTACAATGCTCTGAATCTAACATTAACGGTCTTTTCATTAGTATATAATATTACACACAAACGTCCCGAAATTCGCGACGAGTTAACGAAAGAGAACAATCAACGCGAATCACTAGCCTGGGACTACTGCAGAGATATAATGTGAATAGCAGTCGATGTTCCACAAACTATATTCCTGGAAACGACCCCCCACTCCACCTTTTAAAGTTGAAATCGCCGTATATCACACACAAAACATCCTTAGTGAAAAAATAGGCAATACAAAACGGACCACTGAAGGTCGTATTGACGGCTTGTATGGTACATTTGCATTGCATGACATATAAAAAGTTATCCAGATATACCAATAAAACATCAGACAAAGAGACCATAAATGCAAAAAGACAAAAAGAAAAAGGACGCCTCTTCCATACTATATAAAAAAAGCTTTTAGGAATTATGGTGAGATGATCTCAATAATCTAACCGATAGCGGAGTAGCCTGATTTTTTAACTAAGTCGTGTCATACTTTTCGTCATGACACTCGAAATTTGACATATATATAGACTAAAAAATATCATTGCCCTCCATCCCCCTTTACTATTTAATGAGTATCTGGGAATAAGTTCAATTTTTTCAAGTATGTTTTTGAGAATAGTAAACACTAGAGTGATTAATTTAGCGAACATTTTGCAGTGGAACAATATGGAATTTCTGCTATAACCAATTGACATCAGGAGAGACAGAAAAGCCGCATGATTTGACCATATAATCATTTCAATTATCCCCGTTTTTGGATAAGCTTTCGACATCACACATCAAACCTATCTATACATGATTTTAAATTGAATTCGTAACCTCTTTGTGAGCGATTAGTAGCGTAATAATTCTTAATTTTTTTCAATGCTGCCATAACGATGTGAGAAACAATCAATTTGACACAATCAAGAAACTATTTCTCTTCTCTTAAGTTATAAGTTAAAGAAAAAAAAACCAATGATGCATGTTTAGAGAGTCTCGAATTCTCTGTATGTTGTTGTCACCCTGGACACTCCACAGCACTTATGACTAGTGGCATAGAGAAGCATTTAGCACATAATTCTGCACTATATGTATTATTTTCAACTTACCCAGCGATCTAACAATATAGATGTTGTCCTTAACGTGTGTTATATGTATTATTTTGTGATTATATTATAATTAGCGTGTATGATCAATTGAAACTCAAGGAGGATCACCTAGGTGTATTACAAATATGAATAATTATTTTGGTGAATCAACAAGGTATTAATGTTAATAGTGGACATTAAATCATGACAAAAGAAATATACATACTTATTTTAAACAGGGAAATTTTATATGTGAAATACTCAAAAATTAATCTAATTAAAATTCTATTTTAGATCCATATCATCCTGTAATCTTCAATTTGCATAGTTTGTGAGATCTACGATACTCTTTACACATGCCTCTCTCGCTACGTGTAAATTTAACTAAGAGCAAGAATATTAACTGAGCAAACTTCTTGTTTAATTCAAATGGTATTATATTGTTGATTAAGTGAACTAAATAAATAAACTAAAACCAGCGCATTGTACAACAAAATGTTAATGCCTTACTGACAATCGCCTGCCTAATCTATATACTCTCTGTGCAGTGATCCTCAATAATAACTTTTTTTTTTTGACACTTCGTGCTTGACCTAGAAGTTTTTGTGGACCTACTTTTTATTCACATAGTATAAGCATTAGTAGAACACCTAAGTTTTAGCCCGATGGGCCATAACGTTTGGTGTTTTAAATTTAGAGGCTTAATAGTAGATAATAGATATACAGTTTGAAGCAATTCTACTTTGTTGGTACTATAGGCCCCTTGTATGCACTATCTGTAAGGAATAGTTAGAATCCGGACCATGATGTCCCACTAAGTGCAATCTCAATAAGAGTGTCTATAAAAATACGCTCATTATCCTTTGGTTTTTCTTTTATTTGCGTTTATTTTACTATATTAATGATGAAGTGTGAATTCAAGATAAATTCTAAAATTTTAGGATATTATTAGATATACTTTGCACCGATATTATAATTGTTATGCAGGATATACAAAAGGTATTAAATGGAAATGGACAATTGTTTCATTTGTGAGAGAGTGCGACAATAGAGAGATCTGTGCGCGTAGCGAGAAGTATGTCAGCTTTTCGTTCCCTAGACGAAAGACGTCTTACTCATAAAACGTGGAGAAAAGAAAATATTCTCATGTCCAAACGAAGCATAGGCAGCTGATATTGAAGATAAGGACAATGTTTATTATTTCACAAAATAATTATAGCGTTAATATTCTTTCTCGTTCGCGATAGTGGGCTTGGTTATTTTTCTATAACAACAATTTTGTGTAAATTTGATGAGCATCGCTTTGATTGTCCGTGTTATCTTTTAATGGTAGCGAGTCTCGGCAGGTGATGAGTCTCCTTATATGTTTGTCTTGCGCATTTATCTATATATTGCCAAGCCTATTTTACAGGAGCTAGCTTTTGTATGACAAAAACAGACACATCTCACTCGTAAGTGAAGTATAGGAAACTTACACTTTTTCTTACACGCACCAAAATAACATGCTTATAAGCTTATGGGCAGGGTAAATCCCGACACTTGAGAAAATCAGTGCAACGTAATTTCGAGTACCAATTTCCACTGATTTTAAAATCTCAAGATGAACACACAATTGTTATATATCGAATCTATCAGCAAGTCATAATGACATTGCACCACGCTCAAAACGTGTACGAAGCACTATCTTGGGCAGGAGTATATTCTATGTCTCATTGTATGGTTAGTTTAATAGACGGCTTGATAAATTAGAGCGAAGGGTGGCAACGGAGTAGGGAAAGGTTATGTTCCAAGGCGTAAACTCAATTTAGTTGGTGGAACACTACCTGACCTGCACCTCTCGGTGACAGATTTAATAAACCTATCAGGCCTTGTGCCGGTAATAACATCCGCTGGATCGCTTGTGGAAGAGCAACTGTTTTTTCATTAAAACCACTCGCAATCCGTAGTCTCAGCGTTATTTAGATTTTAGTCTTTTTAAACATATAAAAGTGCAAGACCCCGGCCATAAAGAAAAGAGACGCAATAGGCACTAATTTATTTTTGTCGCCGCACTGCGATATTGAGTAGAAGTGTTGAAAACATATAGCGCCGACATGTGGAGAAGCTTAAAAATATACTTGTAAAGCACTCTTAGTAACTTGCAAAGTGAGGTGGCGGTTTTTCCTCCGTACGGGGGCGCTGGATTCTGAAGCTAGTAGAATACATTAATAACATCTGATATTACCAACTTAACTATTTCTTATTTCATTATACCATTCATTCCCAAGTTCTAAGTTTATTCAGTATATTTTTTGGTCATATTTAAGTACATTACATTTCTATTCATCTTCTGGAGCTTATCCATGGAGAAAGGTATCTAGTTTTAACTTAGCGTGTTACACGTAGATATTCCTCTTATAAATGGAATATTTGCGCAGTTTGCAGTTGCTACAGAGAAAGCACAGGCATTAAACTTCTCTAGCGTTTTGCCCTCGCACCATAGCTGTGTATGCGAGCCTGCGCGACTTACACGTAACCGCCTTAGGCCGAGAGGTCATGATTTGAACGATGCCAAAACACCTATGACACTTGCATACTCACTTTCTTTTACATTTGAGCAAATCAGCGGGCTCAGTGCAAACATTTTGCGAAATAAATACGTGTATGTCCATTTTATTAAAAATATATTTCAGAAGAGTACTATAGATAACACATGCCCATAAGTTAGGTTTTTAACTCCTTTCGTTTTGGTGAGGTTTAGAGAAAGAATTGACATATATTTAATTTAAAGATGGAATGTTTGCTTTTCCCCGTAGCTACAATAATCACCGAGTAATACCGAGAGAGTAGGAAAACCCGCTTTGTGATTCGCTAACAAGGAGTTATGTAGAGTGCGTGCCCCCTGCGTCTTAAACCGCGTCAATACCCCACGAGCGCCGATGGAGTGGTTTTTTTGATTATTAGCAAATGTTTCCTAGTTAAGAAAAAATCGGTCTACCTCATTTATATATCTATTTTTACGAGGATTTTTTTCATATGACTTTACCTATCATGTATAAATTAACAATTTAATTATCTTAAATTTAACCCAAAAAACACCCAACAAGGGAAAAAACCCCTCTGTTTTTCAAACTGAGGCTCCCAGTGGTGTTCTGTTCGAAGAGAAGAAGATTTTTAAATGACACCACCCTATTTTTTGCATCTTTTCGTGGTCAGAGATTGCATGCACTCCCGCTCCCTAAATTCTGTTTACTGAATGCAGACCCTTTTGAAAGGCGAGTTTCACTTAACTTCAATCTTTTGAACAAAATTTTGAGTAATAGCCCAACTTATTATACCCATACCTTTCACAAAGGAATTCGATACGTAACCATGGCAAATATTTTTGTTCTAATATAAGGGTAGATTTTGAAATGTGATGGTTTAATTGCGTTCATTCCCATGTACACAGTATTGGGTTTTTCTTGAGGCATTAAGGTATAGGAGAGAATGAGAATTGTTGAGAGAGACGAGGTTTTACGTGCACACACCCTTTCTGAACAATTCCTACTGCATTTTACAAAAGAGAGGAATTTGAACATTTTGCAGCCTCTTGGAACTGACGCTGCAGGTGAGTGTCTTAACATTGTATATGTAATGAGCATTGAGGACTTGTAGAGAGTTCTAGAGATCGTTCGAGACATGAGAATGTACTTTTTCACACTTGCGTCGCCCTCTCTACTATTTCAAAAGAGAGGGGCACGTACCTACCAATAGTAATCGCCTACCCAAACCCCGACCAATAATTGTACGCTCTTTAGGGAGACGCCCCCGTGCATTAGTCCTGACCTGCAAAAATTTACATGTTAAAAAGGGGTGCCGCCATGTGTAAAGTTGTGTTTATATCAATGTGTGTCTCCCTATCCACGTGCCATACTCAAATTTCGGGCACGTCAAATAGGAATATTTACGCGTTGCCCTGTATTCTTTGCTCTCAAACGAGAAAGAGTAGGCCCATCTGAGTGCACATCGTCAGTCGTGGGACAGAGCGTGTCCACACACTCAAAAATCGAGTAGTGAGACATTTATTCCAATTGTGTGACCACGTCAGCGCTTGATACATTAGCTAACACCATTATATTAATAGGACCTGAGGGAGATGAATTAGTAGTGGCAGCATATATTAGGTGCGGTAAATAAATAAAATCATACTATTAAGTCAAATTACATAGAAATTTATATCCATCACTTCCCATTTGTGTGCACCTAATGAGTCGATTTTTTTATACATACATGGAATGAAAAGGAACACTTTTACTTTCTTAAAGACTATTGAAGATTTTTTTATAGTACACGAGATTTTTGCTAAAGATATGAGAGCGAGTGAGATTTGCGTACATCAAATAACAAATAACAAAGCAAGCCATGCCACAGAACATAACTCAACCCACGATCCCTATTCGCAATAAACTATAGTATTGGCATATGTGCGTGACCCAATCGTAAATTACTGATCTTTTCCTCTAACTGTGAGTGTGAAAAGTAACTCATTTATGATTGTCGAATAGCTTACTATAGTCGACAAGCGTTATTACTACATAAAGCCACCTGATACCTTTATGGCTGGTATCTACTAGGAATTAACCCATCTTATTTAAGGTACATCTACCTCTCACACAGAATAATTAGCAAGCGTATCTTTCTCACAGTTACTTCATCTACAGAGAGTATAAGTTAACAAGAACACTAATATATATAGTAGCTGGCGCCAACAGGTGTAGAAATATTTAACGAAATAAACTATTATCAACTTAATTCCGCACGAATCATTATTTCTTGCAACAGGTCATGTGCATGGTTGCAGGAGGGTACAAATCATCACCTTGGTGGAGTTTACGTCATGCATATCACAAAAAGTAAATTCACAGCAAATATATACATTTGCTGGATAGTAGATGATAATGATATAAGATAGAGAGTTCTATTTCCTATTACTATCTATTGTTGACAGCCCATGCACCGCATATATGTAAGGCACGGAGATAGACTTGACCAAAGTTCAATAATATATAATCTGGTGAGCGGAATTGGGTCTCCGTTTACTTTCATGAGATGTGGACATGATTAAAGAGGATAACAGTAAACTATTTGTCATATTTGACCAAACATCCTGTGAATATTTGACCATATATTTCGCCTCACACCCTCACTTACCAATGCCACCCCGCAATCCAACACGTCCCTCGATATATTCTGCGACAACCTTACCAAAGGGTTAATTCCAGTTTAAAGGAAATGCCACTTCGATGCCAAAATATGTAGTTTAGATTATGAGATCATTATTTTCTTTGTATCCAAAGCTCTATCTTTGATCCCTGTTGTGCTTCTGTACCCGAGTACCTGTATTGTTTCTCCTCGTTTGCATTAACGACTGTTGAATTAACATTTATTAAAAACCTCCCTGTTAAACTAATCTCAACGATGAGATAAGAGCCGTGCTTACATAGCCATAGAGGCAAAGATATATTGTCAGGGACCGACAATCACTCTACTAGAGGGTCACTATCACAGTCCATCCATTCGTGGAGTTCACATCAAGGAGTGTGCATTAACTAATGTTTCTTCATAAATGATGAAAATGGACCACATGTGTCAATCTCTAGTTCCAAGCGGTGAAGATAATCACTACGTAAAATATTGCAAAAAATACGCTGGCTCTGGAGAGTGTCATTTCAAAGATAAATATCCTTTGCGAATCCCGCAATGAGACGACACTGCAATTTTCCAGAAAAGCGTGGAGAAATTTTCAATATTTGGTACACGCATTCTACCAATATAGAAGCCAGGTTCAAGAGAATGAAACTCAGAGAATTTTCATAATAACTCAATCGAACCCCACAGGAGAGTGACGGATAAGCACTTAGTACTCGTAATGGATAAGCTCTACACCACACTAAGGCCAATACTTCAATATGTTGAGGATCACTGTATATATTCTTATAAGATTGTAAAATCTTTTAAAAATCTTCTTTTCAAGAAAACTACTGGGCCCAGGAAAAGCTGAACAATTTTTATACTGGAAAATTTCTTTCTTATCTCTAAGAATATAGAGATGAGGATTTTCAAGAGTCAGTTTTACAAATCATCGCACTGAACCCCCAGGACGGTTATCAATGTGATACCAAGTAAGGCACAAGCGATATTTTGATGGGTTGTACAATTCGCATATAGGGACCATTATCTCAGTACTGCTTTCAAAAATGAAGAGAAGTAATAGATAATCTCTCTATATCAAATGAGATCTTATTCAAGTTTTGTTTAATAATCAATCACACTAAAAATAGGGCCATGATAAAAGCTTGATCAAAACAAATTGTAAATGAGAGTACCACTCTCTCGTTATGCTTATAGGATGGAGAATGCCCAGATGGTGCAAATCAGGAGCGTCGCGTGCGTGGGTGTTTAGTGAGGATATTGGCTACTCACCTTTGGTTGCCAATATGATAAAGTTGGATCTATGTGGGTGGTGATAAATTTAAATTAAATTAATATAGTCACATATGGATGATTCGTTTAAGGATATTCCCTTGCGATATGTACATGAAAATCATTATTTTTTGATCACCCCCTAAGTTCTTTATTCCTGCAACCAGCTGCAAAAAATAATACTCAAGAAGCTTTGGTATTTAAAAGGACGAAATTGCAACATTTTTATTCCAAACAAATGAGAACAGCTTTGTATTTTTTCACGGCTCGTATATAGAAAATCTTTTTAAAAATCTTTTTTCATTTGAACCAGAAGAGTGAGGTGATTCAGTTAATTACATGAAATTATACACTTCCTCTTTGATTATCCTGTGTAGTTTGAGTAACATATAAAACTTAACTTTCAAATGTAAATCCCCTTCTCTCTCCCTGCATAGGTTAGAATATTTAGAAATTTGTTCAAGTCTAGTGGGTACTATCTCTAAACATTCCCAAAACTATTAACCCCCAATTCACTTTCTACCTAAAGTCAAGAACTTTAAGAGTGTCGTCATGGAGTAAAGTGACGAACGAATTTCTCGTGTGGCGCACCATCCGTGGTGCTCTCTTGTACTGAATGTTCTTGCATATAAGTTTTGTTTATTAATTGATAATTCATTTTTCAGGAGGAAACCTCATATTTTCAGCCGAATGTAACACAACGCGCCACAAGGCACTTGACGTTTCTAAAAAAATACTTAGCCGTGTGTATATGATGAGAAAGTCTGAAGGCCAGTCTTCTGGAGGAAAGTTCTTATTCTATGTCATGTACATCATAGTTGTCATTGATTGTAAATTTTAAGAAGTAAAAATAACATAATGTATCTGGTGAGCTTTGTTGCTATGTATCTACAGAATATGCATGTAATTAAATAATAAATAAAATATAATGCCTTGATGACCGAGTAATATTATACAGCGTATCTTTATTTAATAATTATGTCGATATGTTGCGCGGCCACATGACCAACTGAAGTTGACTGCACTATCTCAGCGCGCTCCCTACCTAAGCTTTATGAATCCAATCTACCCTTCCAAAGCACCGCAAAGAAGTGTTTTGGGGGCCGCGAACGGTGGGCTTGCAGATAGTAAGAGAGTCAAACTGCACTGTCGTATGATAAATCTCCAGTTTCCTCATGTCTTTCCAAATTCCGCTCGACCTAGCGTAATTTAATGCATTACCCAAGGAGCTCTGGCAACTTACCATTAATCACCAATATTAATTACCAGAGGTACAAACTCCGACTGACATCACCAAATTAAAGGCCTCGGGAGATCCAACATACCCAATAAGTTCAGGGGGGGGGCTCCGACCATTAACCAAATAAGGCGAGGGAGACTCCACATCCCAAATAAGGGTAGGGAAGACTCCACGTCACAGACAGGGATCCATTCCAATACAGGCCGGGGGACTCCACATCACCAACATTAAGGCAGGAGCGACTCCCACATCACCAGAATAAGGTGAGGGGGCTCCTCAGCCAATCACCAAATAGAGGGTCGACTACCATAAGAGGGATCGTCCACAAATCCACCAATAAGGTTAGGGAAGACTCCACATCACCAAATAAATAGGTAGGGGGATCTCCCACATTCCACCCAAATAAGGACGGGGGACTCACTCACCAAAATAAGGGTAGGCAAGACTCCACAGTCACACACAATAGGTCTGGAAGACTCCACATCACCATAGAGGGAAATGCAGAAATCAGTGACGCACTCATAAGGGGACTCACACATCACCAAATAGAAGACCATCCCCTAAGGATAGGGGGACTCCACATCACTCAAAAATAAGTCAGGGAAGACATCCACATCAACAAAAATAAGGTCAGGGAAGACTTACACATTCACCAAATAAGGTCAGGGGAAGACGCACGCCACAATAAAAAATAAGGTCAGGGAGACTAACATTATAAAAATACATAAAAGTCATGGGGAAAAAGCTTTACACATAATTTATATAATAAGTCAGGAAGACATCCACATTTCGACCAATCGACCACTTACGCTTTGATTGTAGATCATTAACATCCATTTTCTTGGCTAGTGTACCAAGTTCCTCCAAATACAACCGGATTTGTATTCTGTTTTATACAAAGTAAAATTCATGCACTTGGATATTGATTAATTTATACACTAGGCGTGGAACCCATCATATTCTGTAATTAATATAGACTTAACCGTCCTTTCACTGGTTCCAAGATTAACCTGTGAAAACTGATACCACACTGTCCTGAATTGCTCTGCATATAACAAAAAAGGCAGTAGATCAATCTCGTAAATCCTATATCAGTATACATAAAGAGTTGATAAACCCACAAACTTCTGTTGTATATCAGTGGTGGGAATCATTTCGTGGGTATCTGTTAGTGTAAGGTAAGCAATTCGATCTGTTCAACCTCGGTACAGCATCACCGGCATGTGACTCTGCCTCTTATGTTATTTCATAATTCTAGCCAGAATGACGAAGTTCTATTAACCCATCCTGCTTAAAAGTTCAAAACGTCGTGTAATCCACCGTACTCGGTATGTGGTATGAACGTGCTCACATATACCCCATATATATGCGTGAATGAAACACGTAAGATAGTGTTCCATGCCCACTACGGAGGAAGTGGGTCACATTTGTTCCGAAAATTGTTAATCCCACTCTATTGATTAGTCTTAATCATATAGAATGCAATGGAATATTCACAGTGAGTCATTATAGCCCTTCATTACCCCTTCTCGAGTTTTGAAGCCATTTTTCCCCTTCCCCAATTAGTGTAAGAAGGCAACAAGAAGCAGGATAGTTAGCATTGAGATATTGACATGTACTCAGCCACTGATAAATATATTTTCGAGCCAGTTAGCGCTTCGTTGTTAGATCTGGCTAGCATTACAATCTCAAATAAGTAATATGTAAATAACTTTTTTGAATAAACGCATCCAATGAATTTCATAGCAGGAGGACAAATATTATTAGTATTCTCGCAGTATATCGTTTAATATATCTGTATGTATCAGAACAATTTTTGATTTTCTTTTCTACAGTTTATTTTGTGTTTTATACAAAATTCAATCTCATTATCAACTAGTGCCACCGTGTTCCACTTCAGAATATATGGAATATATGATGAGTTAATCGAGCTTTAAAACGAACATACTATGAAATATAGTCACTTTTAACATGTCCTCTTTTAAATTTTAGAATAAAACTTACAAGATTGAGCTATTAAAGGTCAATTTATTTTTTTAATTATTGACCAAGATATCTGAAAAGTGAAATAATCGGAATCGGTGCAACATTTTGAAAAAATATTAATACAACACGAATATCAATATATTATATTTTGAATTAGTTCGAAATCTCAACTACTATGTCGTATATTATTAAACTGAAATACAGTATTAGAGGTACGCATTGACATATATTGAACACAAAAACATAGAAATTTGCAAAGTCTATGCACGATTTTTAAGTCACACTTTGATTTAACAATTCCTTCCGCCACAAAGAAATAAGTCCCTGCCAAACCCTTTGAAACTTACACATATATTGCCAACTGCGGCAGCGTTAATTATAGATTGTTTAGCTCATTCACTCGTATTGGGTATCCTTTCCAAATCCAATCATGATGAAGTATTGATCAAGCATCTACCCATAATGCTCTTGCGGCAACGACCTCTGGCGGAAGTTTGTATAGTAAGGTGCAAAAGACAAAAAGAATTTCTTTAAGTTTATCTCTAGCCTCTTTCATAATTATATGGGTATAATATGCCTGTGTTAAAATAGTGACGGTATTCTTTAAAATTTGGTATTGTAAACAGTTCAGAGTTTTGAAATTCTAACATTTATTCACTTTCACAGAAAGTCTTGGGGTTCACAGTTGGTTCCGACGGCCTCGACGTATCTGAGTCTTCATAATCGACTATTGACATATTTTTGTCGTGCTTTGAATTTATTTGAATTGCGACGTCTGTGGATAGGTTACAATGTATATTGGAAGGGAAGATTCTATACACCAGAATTTATTTTCATTAATTTCCTGTATCCGTTGAACAAGGATAGTCTTCCATGACTTTGTTTGTACAGCAGTACTTGGTGAGTATGATATCATAGAATTTATTTCATGACAGGATGCGACAAAATTTGGAAACTTACTTTTACTTCTTTTACTTGATGCTTTTAAGCGACGT
>CAJDSM010021764.1:25656-28156 GCA_903981925.1 Ostrea lurida
ACTGCACATAAAAAATAAGGTCAGGGAAGACTTAACATAAAAAATAAGGTCAGGGGAAAACTTCACATAAAAAATAAGGTCAGGGAGACTCCACATTTCGACCAATTCCGACCATCCTTAACCTTTGATTTAAATATAACATCCATTTTTCTTGGCTAGTGTACCAATGTTCCTCCAAATACAACCCGGATTTGTATTCTGTTTACAAAGTAAAATTCATGCACTGGTATTATGATTAATTTATACACTAGGCGTGGAACCCATCATTCTGTGATAATATAGACTTAACCGTCCTTTCACTGGTTCCAAGATTAAACTGTGAAAACTGATACCACACTGTCCTGAATGCTCTGCATATTAACAAAAGGAGTAGATCAATCTCGTAAATCCTATATCAGTATACATAAAGAGTTGATTAAACACAAACTTCTGTGTATATCAGTGGGGGAATCGGGTACGTAGGAGGAGTAAGCATCTCCTGTTAACCGGTCACACCCGCTGTGAGCCCTATGTCTTAATCAGCTGAACGTAGTAATTCGTAGTTAAAATCGGCGTGTAAACAACGGCCAAACAATTGGTATGAAACACGTAAGATTAGTGGTGTCCATACTACGAGGACGTGGGTCAGTCATTTGTGAAATTGTACCATTATGATATCTTAATCATAGAATCAATGGAATATTCACAGTGAGTTATATCCCTTCATACCCCTTCTCGATTTTGAGCCATTTTTTCCCCTTCCCAATTAGTAGAAGGGCAACAAGAAGCAGTGATAGTAGCATTTGATATTGACATGTACTCACACTGATTATATTTATCGAGCCAGTCGCTTGTTGTTAGATCTGCAGCATTACAATTCAAATAAGTGATGTAAATAATTTTTTGAATCTCCAATGATTTCTTGCAGAGGACAAATATTATATATTTCAGTGATATCGTTTAATATATTTTATGTATAAACAGTATTTTTGATTTTTTTTTTACAGTTTATTTTGTGTTTTATACAAAATTGCAATCTAAACTAGTTGACCTGTTCACACTTTATATATGGAAAATTTGAGAGTTTAAAAGAACATACTATGAATAATGTCACTTTTAACAGTCCTCTTTTAAATTTAGAATAAAACTTACAAGACTGGAGTTATAGGTCAATTTATTTTTTTAATTATTGACCAAGATACTGAAAAGTGAAATAAATCGGAATCGGTGCTCATTTTGAAAAATATATATCAACACGAAATCAATAATTATATTTGAATTAGTTCCAAATCTCAACTACTTATGTCGTATATTATTAAACTGAAATACAGGTATAGAGGTACGCATTGACAATATATTGAACAAAACAGAAATTGCAAAGTCATGCAGATTTAGAACATTTGATTTAACAATCCTTCCGCCACAAAATATAGTCCCTGCCAAACCCTTTGAACTGACACAATATTGCCAACTGGGCAGCGTTAATTATAGATGTTTAGGCTCATCACTGCGTATGGGTATCCTTTTCCAAATCCAATCATGATGAAGATTGGTAAGCATCCTACCCATAATGCTCTGCGGAACGACCTCTGGCGGAAGTTTGGATTAGTAAGGTGCAAAGACAAGAAGTTTCTTTAAGTTTATCTCTAGCCTCTTCATAATTATATGTGTATAATATGCCTGTGTGAAATAGTGACGGTATTCTTTAAAATTTGTATGTAAACAGTTCAGGAGTTTTGAAATTCTAACATTTATTCACTTTCACAGAAAGTCTTGGGGTTCCACAGTTCGACGGCCGACGTATCTGAGTCTGCTATAATTGCTATTGACATATTTTTTGTCTGCTTTGAATTTATTTTGAATTGCGACGTCGTGGATGGTTACAATGTATATTGGAAGGAAGATTCTATACACCAGAATTTATTTTCATTAATTTCCTGTATCCGTTGAAAGGATAGTCTTCCATGACTTGTTTGTACAGCAGTACTTGGTGAGTAGATATTGCATAGAATTTTTTCATGACAAGATGCGACAAAATTTGGACTTACTTTTACTTCTTTACTGGATGTTTACGACGTCAACTACAAGATCTACATCCACACCTAAAATTGACTTAGGGATCTGTTCAAGGTGAGGGTTCATTATTCTGTAATTTAGTGATTTAATACAGTTACCTGCAGAAAATACAATGTATACTGACTTATTTTTTCAAACTATTCGATGTCATGTTAGGGAACCATTAACTTGCTGTTCGGGCTTTAGAAAAGTGGACAGAGAATGCAGAGGTAAATAGTTTAAATTTTCAGATCAAATCCATAATTTAACTCCAACAAAATCGCACAGAGGTGTGTTTTCGATGTTCTCTTAATCAGTATGTGCATTGTACATGTATGTAGAGTATTCCTTTATTGCCTTGTAGTGTGTTGGCCTGGAACATACGGCTTAAACTGCAATAAGACTTGTCCTGAAGGATGGTATGGACTGTTTTGTAGAGAGAAATGTGGATGTTCTCCTTGTGACA
>CAJDSM010021764.1:33156-62962 GCA_903981925.1 Ostrea lurida
ATGAAACGATAATAACTCTCAATAAATTAAAAGAAATATTTAATCAGAAGAGAACTCGATCTACCTTATATCCTATTGAACTTCCCAGTGTTTGTTCAGAGTTCAAGCACATTGTTTCCTTTGCAAAATTGTGACAATTTTTAATGATTCACAATTAAAGCATGAATCACGTCATGCAGAATTTTTAAACAAAGGAAGAAAGTACATGTATATGATAGTTTCTGCATGCAATATATCATACCTGAACACATCTAAG
Organism: Ostrea lurida; assembly: GCA_903981925.1. Classification (NCBI taxonomy): domain Eukaryota; kingdom Metazoa; phylum Mollusca; class Bivalvia; order Ostreida; family Ostreidae; genus Ostrea; species Ostrea lurida. The sequence goes on from CAJDSM010021764.1 coordinate 33,413, forward strand.
GAATATTAGAAAATACAAATTGCTGTTATTGTATATAAGAGTGACGTCTTTTCGTTTACAGATATTTGTGAATCGAATCGATATCAAAATCACCGTATACTTAACAAAGACCATGGCGGTCGTGTGGAGGAGAGTTGTGCAAGCCATACTACCCGAGGATTTCCGAGTAATAAACAAAACAATACAACAGCATCTCCTAGTCCCCAAGGAACACGGATGGACACTGAACCAAAACAGGGGGCTGACTGTCAATCAAATACTGCTAACAACGTCTACGACCACATCGCTGAAATTTCTGAACAATATGCCACATTATCGAACTTGAGAAAAAATAAGCCGGTGTAAGACACTGAAGATAATTTATGGGATTCTTGAAACCCTCTGTGAGCGCGGAACTCTCCTTAAATAGGTAACAAGTATTTATCCATGTTTCAAAAGGAAACATAAAAAAAAACCTATGGAACTTGAAAATTTGGTCAAAATGTCGTAGATTCGAATGCAGGCGCGAGGACTTGTATTTTATCATTTTGAATCACTTCTACTCAAGTTGACATTGTTTTGAGATGTTACATAAAATCTGTAAAGCATGTAAACTATATTTTCTCAATCATCAATGCGCTTGCATTGTTGAACAACAATCAGGTCTCCTATATTTGTAAAACAAACAGACATAAAAAAGAAGCTTAAAGGGAAAAAAACCTTGAACGCCGGGCAGAATTTGGCCAATACCGTACCTAAATCTTTGCTTTTTTAAACACCGGCGCTAAATATGACGTCATGCAGCAATGCAATTTAATTGCGTTATATTTCCCGCGCTCACTGAATAGGCGGATCAAATTGAAATGCGTACACGTCCGAATAACTTGAGAATTTATTTTTCTCTAGCTATGGATATAAAAGCTAATGCTACGCCCACAAACACGGTCAGGCTGCAAATCAAAATATGTATGACCAAGCGAAGCATGAAACGGTCAAAATCTAGGTCTATGTTTAGCGTTTGAGCAGGGAGGAATCTTTATTGTGCCATCCTTGCTCTGATAAGAGGCTTCCTTTTTGCAGTCCATTTAGTCGTCTCTTACGACAAGCAATTAGATAATGAAGTCCTATTTCAACCCGGATCCACACGAGGTGATTTTCCAGGTCCTATCTGGATAATAATTCAAGTGACGGGGGCCGTCACACTAGGCCACGACGTCCTTAATACGATCTTGATTTTTGCCTAAATCGTGACAGGTCGTAGTGTGGTCGTCGTGAGGTTTTGGAGGTCGTGGTATGAACGTGACTGGTCGTGGTTTACCACGACCGCGCTACGTAAAATTCGACATGCTCAAAGAACATTTCGTAAGTGAGGTTCGTAGTGAAAAAAGAGTCGCACTGACAACGTAATGAAGGTCGTAAAAACGAGCGTCCGGGTGGTCGGTTACTATCGTATTGAGGTCATGGTACAGACTTATTAAAATCGTCCCTTTTTTATAGTCGATCACACTACACTGCTATACGCCCTCGTCACGATCATACCACGATTGTACTACGACACATACTATCTTACTACGACCATATCACGATGCTACAACGCTCTCTGCGTTCTTAGTATGTTCTTACCACGATCTTACTAAAGGTCCAGTCACACCGAGCTTACGGTCTAGTTGCGACCGAAATGTTTTTGAATCGTGAGCAATTCACGCGACTGATCGCTAATGTCGTGAGAGGTTACAAAAGGAAAATCAGTAGCAGCAAGGTCGATGATCATGTTCAAAATGCGATTCGAAGTCGCAGGCAGGTCTTCCATGGTTGTACGACAATCGCGAATGGACATACCACAAATCATACAGGGTCGTAGGTCAAACTGTGCCTCGATTGGTCGTGCAATCGGATTGTGGCACCTAACGATCGGTGGTACAACATCACGATCAGTAGTGCGACTCCTTGTGACCTATTCAGACTAGTTGCACGACCTTACTCTTGATGATGTCATCCATCAAGTTCGCAGTCTAGAAATTCAAGAGTGGCTTCTGGAGTTTTGATAATTTTCTTCTACGATGATAAGACTAGAAAATAAGTTGATTTGACCACAAATACAAAACTTCAATGAATAACACATAACTAAAGCTGCACTATGGAATGCTAGAGGTTTTTGTTGTTGGTACTTGTATTTTCTCATATGGTTGTATTGTTGGATGATTTAAAGGCAAATATAACGAAGTGATCAATCTCGTAAGTCCCAAATAGAATACAAAACAAGAGTTGGGCAAACACGGACCCCTGTATACACCAGAGGTGGGATCAGGTGCCTAGGAGGAGTAAGCATTCCCTGTTGACCGGTCACACCATGAGTCCATTGTCTTGATCAGGTAAACGGAGTTCTCCGTAATCAAAATCGATGCACATAAAAGAACGGTCTAACAATTACAATGAAACACGTCAGTCAGACAGTATTTGTCCGAATGGCAGGCAATATTTGCAAAACATGACCGTGGTTTCTATGAGTGATTGTATATTGTTTAACGACCCGCTTGAGAATTTTTCACTCATATGGAGACGGCATCATTGCCGGTGAAGGTCCGCAAAATTTAGGCCTATGCTAGGCGCTTATGATCTTTGAGCAGAGAGGGATCTTTATCGTACTAAACCTGTTGTGACAAAGGGCCTCGGGTTTTGCGGTCTCATCCGACGGATCGCCCCATTTAGTCGCATCTTACGACAAACAAGGTATCCTAACCCGGACCCACATGGGAATGACCAAAGAATTTGCAAAATGCTGACTTTAAATGTGACTGTTGAAACCCCTGCAACAACAACTTGTACGTAAGTAGTTTGCCTCGATTCAAACGCAGATTATACGCAGACCAATCTCTTGCGTATTGAGTAAGTTGAGAAACATACACACCATATGCAGGTGATGATGGAATGTTGCTACATAAATATGACAAGTTGATGATGGAGAAGCTGAAATCGTCCCGTTTCTCATAAAGCTGAGGTATTAGTTTGCTGTATAAATGTCTATGTTCAATAAAATATCAAAGTACGAAGCGGGTATGTATGACTCGGTGTTGTGTTTTATTTCTCGTTCACTGGAATATATGGAATCGACATACGAATGAAAATTATTATTATTATTGAGGTTATTAAATCGGCGACATTGATTTTTATTTGTCTGTTAGCAACTTTATGCAAAAACTAAAGGTGAGATTGTTTTGAAAATTTGTACACTGATGTGACGTATCTTGGTCTAAGGAACAACCAACCAAATTTTGGTAACGATCCGGATTCAGAACTTCAAGCAAAAAGAAATGGTCTGATCGCTTTGATAATTGGTACACATATGTATGCTGGTCTAAGGAAGTCCCTGTTAAATTTTGGTGGCGATACGGATCCAGACAACTTTAATGTAACCATTGCAAAGAATGTTCTTGTTAATAGATAAAACGTCGTCGATATATCGAAATGTCAAATTAAAGGCCACCGTAGATATTTTTTCTTCTCGTGTGGAAGCTTTTGAATAAATTCTGCCTCGTAAGAATATAAAAGCAGTTCAACTAAAGGAGCACAATTCATACCCATGGTAAATCCAACATAATCTTACTTTTTCGTAAGAGTGAAACAATAACCTTGTTAATCTGCTTGACCTCTCAGGAAAACATCAAGCCACAGAGACCAGAACATTTAACAATAGTGCAAATCCTTCTGGCCAAATTGTACGGGATATTTCTTTTAGTGTGTGAAGGACGACACGATTCAAAATTCAAGTACATTGTATTGATGCGTGTCCGTTTTATAGAATACGAGGGATGTTCCAAAAATAATAACACTTTGCTGTTTTCACCCAAATTTATTAATCTTTGATCCTTTTATTCGTTCCTGCCCTTCAAAGTACTCATCCTTGGCCTAGATACACTTTTTAGATGATCAATTCACTTCTGGAAATATTTTCATGCTCCTCAATAAGGACAAAAATCATATATACTGATAAATTGCAGACCCAAAGGCATGTCGTGATTTGTATTTTTTTTTCAGACAGGTGGAATTTAAGTTTGGGGAACAGAAAGAAGCCGTAAGAGGTTAAATCTAGAGAAAACCATGTGTACAGTGTATATATGGTAGGACAGTAACCCTTTCCGCCTCGGTCACAATACGTGCTTAGTTTGCAGGCGCATTGTCGTGCAAAAGTCCGAGATACTTCATACCTGTTTTAGGGAAACGATTTTCGTAATATTTCCCCCGTTTTTTAACATCAACATTTTTTAAAGAAGTTACCTGTGACTATTTTGCCTTTTCGCACAGGAATTTGCATTAAAGGGTCTTTATTGTCAATGAAAATAGCATATATAAAACCTTATTCACGTTCGTAATATTTTAACAATACTAGGACGTTTTGCATTTTCTGATGCCCAGATTCTGTTAGAAATCATACGATTTTTCTCAAAATAGTATACCCAAGTCTCATCACCAGTAACTAAATTATCAAGTCTTTTTGGTATATTTTGGATACAATTTTTTCTTTGCATTTTCAACACGGACTCTCTCTTGTTCATTGCTAAGCAAATGATGTATCCACCTAGCATTTATCTTTCTAAGCTTTCGATTTTTTTCACACTACCATGAACACGTGCAAACGTGCGATTCTTTGTGAACGCTTTCTTTCCTATGTATTTATTTTCACATGAAATCAGTGGTACCCTTTGCTCACATTTACCTCTCAATATCCTCTGCAAATCTTACGATGTCTTATATGGACATTATGTGTTTTTACACACCAATCAACAACGTTGTTTCATCTTAATAATTGTGTATATGTGTGCTGCACTTGTGTATTGGCTCCATTGAATCTATTTGTCCGCAAAAACTGATAGCCGGTTTTCACAGTAAATGTTGAATTATCAGATCCATTCTTCATCAATAACACGAAAATGGTATGTTTTGTGTATGGTTCCGGAAGTATATACGAACACATAATGAGCAACAAGGACGGATTTGACATTTTATTTTATAATAGTAGGGACCTTCACCATGGTCTTTTTAAGACAATATACATAGTTTCTAAACATGGAATAAATAATAACAAATACTTCCTAGAAAAGGCCACCTTTATCGACCATTCTACGCCGTCCAATAAATTACTAGTAATAAATCTAACAGAAAAGTTGCGAAATGAAAAAACAATAACATGCACGACAAAAAGTCAACATAACTATATATTGCGTTGCTCAAAATTCATAAGGCACCAATTCCATTCCACACAATACTCGTGTCGAACACAAATCGTGCAGTCATAATATGGTCATATACCGGAAGTAGTTACTGACACTCACAAAGAATTCGCTTAACAATAACGATTTAACTTCGAATTCAAAGTGAAAGTGGGGTCTAATATTTTATGTATAACAAAGTATCATAATAATCAACACATTTTCAAATATAAGCAAAGATAATCTGTCATTCTGCAGACATTTGTTGTTCCTCCTCAACTATTTCATCCTCGCCATCCTCCTGTTCATCCACATCAGAGACGTGGTCGTCATTAGCAACTGCTGAAAGATTCAGTAGATAGAGTGCCCGGATGTTCTCCATATTGCCCTCTGTTGAATCTTCCACGTCTCCCGACTCTTCGTCTTCTCCGGTGCCTATATTTACCGCAGGGAGAAGACTTGAGAGATCGGCTGGCTGGAGGACACCCACGTTTCTGCGTCTGTCCCGTCCATAATGTGGTTTATCTAATTCCTCCTCGTGTAGCATTTCCCGGAGTGTCTTACCTTTGGCCATGGCGTCTTTCCGTCGTGCTCGAATTTCTCCTAATTTCAGTAACACGTCATCTTAAAAAGACCAGAAAGCTGAGATGAACATATACATGTAGATAAACATGATATGATAATGAATTCAAAATTATTACACTATTTATGTTATCCGTAATGAGGATCATATCTTGAGGAACATTTGTCATATTTTGAATCTTCTATCAATAACAAGGTCTACAAACATAAAGACTTCACAATTCACACTTATTTAAACGTTTCATAAAGATTCTTATTATGTTTAAACATATCAAATCTCAGAACTCGACTATTACTGTATCTATAATACGTGAATGTAAAACAAATGCGGTGCTAAACGTTACTATATGCTATGTTAGCTTTCAAGTACAATTCAAGTGTCTTTTAAGATGAAAAATTAACTGAAAATAAAGTAACATATATATAACATATATATGATATAACAATAATAATTAGCTGAACAATGCAGATATCACAGTTTTGATATAAATATTGTATGTAAGCGGTCAAGCACAAATCGCAGCATATTGTACATTTTGCTTTAAATCAAGTCAGCATCCAAACGCTACTTTCTGTAAAGAGTATACATTCTGCATTGTTTCCTAGAAGCTAAATAATGAATTAGAAAACAAATAAAAACGTTGCTAGTATTGTTCCTGGTTAGAGGTAAAATAAAACAGAATTAAAGATTAGACAAACACACAGGGAATCCGGAATTCTGCTGCACTATAACGTGCGCCTGCGTACTCACGTGTCATGATCAACAGGTTTTGAATTGCGCGCGTACCTGGCGGCTTGTTGCGCCTGCGCAGCAATTCGAGCTCTTAAAGTATTTAAGTCAACTGAAATACAACCAATGAAATATCGCTGAATTTTGTAGGATGGTAAAAATTGTGTTAATTGCTGCTCCTAAAAATTATTAGAATCATCTAAAGGGTATACTTAAACTAATTCGTTTAACACATGTACAAATAATAGTATTATCGTGCAAAGAAATGCACTCGTATGTTAAAGGAATGATTCTATGCTGAAATATATCTAAATGTACACTGCTCTAACATGAGGCATTACAATAGATTAGTGAGAAAATAAATTGATAGCAGTAATTACATGCAAATGAGGCATCAAACTCATATACAAAGTTCGAATATATATATATATATATTCAAATGTTATGAGTACAGTAGTAGAAAAATAACGGAAGATATAATGTTCAAACAGAATTATCATAAATGTAAGAGTTTGTACAGAAATAGTAGCATTTCACCAAAGGTTTTACTTTGCAAAAAAAAGTGTGTGGTTTCATACTTATTCCATCTGAAATAGAAATAACAGATTGGTGGTAGCTTTAGCTCTATATACGTGATCACAACATTAATATTCCCCCTTTTCCACTCCCTGTAGTATTCTGTGCTCAAAATTGAGTGGTAAAAATATTACAATACCTTCAGCTACAATAGCAATCAGACAGTACTCCGTTACTATGTATTATGCTTTTTCCTATTATTATTCAAACATTTTCTATCACGAAAAAGTAACATGTGAAGCTTTAACAGCATCATTAAAGCGACTTGCAGTATTATTGATTGCATGGTCATTCACCAAGAGCAAGTAAAAGCATGATTTGGGAGGTTCATCTTACAGCATAACTGTTTTTCAAATAAAATAACGGTTTCTCCATTATGACAATGCTAGCTCTAAGTTTAGGAATCGTAATGACTGTAACACTGAAATATCAGTGATTGTAACGACTAAAAGAACTTTTAAAATTTCGTATCCCATTCAGCTGACCAATACCAGAAAGTAGGTATATGTAAAATGTCCTAGCCCGGATGAACCTTTCACTGTAATTCACCAACCCTACCTCTTTTCTCCTCCCGTTGCTGGACTAGGGTATCAGTGTCCACTTTCTCGCCACACACTTCACAGACTTTCTCTGGAAGATTCTGTGTTTCTTTCGGTGTGTTCCACTCCCCTAGAAAGGATGGTTCTCGGCAGAATTTACACAGCATCAGTCTTTCCACCAAAACACCTACAAAAAAGTAACGTGTAAAGCTTGTATAGGTGCAAAAGAATCAGAGGAATGCGATACACTTACGATCAAGACTATGGGCTCACGGCGGGTGTGACCGGTCATCAGGGGATGCTTACTCCTCTTAGACACCTGATATNTCTTAGACACCTGATCCCACCTCTGGTGTGCAGGAGTCCTTGTTTGCCCAGCTCTTGTTTTTTGTATTCTATTTGGGACTTACGAGATTGATCACTGTGTTCGTTATCTTTGCCTTTACATTTACAATTAACTACCAAAACAATTCTTAAATCCATTATCTAACGAACATTTCACTTCTAATGCTATGGGAACACCTGGATACCTTTAAAAGCCTTGATGATTTCCTCGAAATCTTGGAGCAATGGGAGAAGAATGGTCCACATCGCGGCCGGTCGAGTCGGGTAATATAATGGATCCGGACTGTCATCTCTGAGTTCATATCTTATACTTGCACCTCTTCCCTGTGGTCCTATTCGGTAGCTTATCATGAGAAGAGCATCGATCTTATTGTGCCTAGCAATAATTCCGTTACCCCAGTGTTCTTTAAAGGTAAGGTTATGCTTTTCCATCTTCTGTGCCCCGACGCATAGAAGTTCAAACAATCCTGGTGGCATATATTTTGGGAATTTCAGTAAGGCAGCTACTCTCTCCCTGTCACTGTGCTCCTTCCATGATGAAATAATTTCTTCAGGCTCCTCAGTTTTTCGGATCCATGGAATTAAAATTTTGGAAACGTTATCCACATTTTCAGTTTCTGGACTGAGGTTGTAAGTCATTTCCTTGGCTTTCTTAGCAACTGGATAACCAATTTTGAACCCGCGAAGAAGAATGTCCAATACAAAGTTAAACTGTTCTTTCATATCTGGAGGTATTAGGTACCCTACCATAGCACGCATAAAGTCTCTGTCCATGACTCCGTACTGAAGAACTTCCTTCTTGTTTCTTTCAAATCGTGTTTGTGAAAACCCCATCTGTTTGTAGGTATCGTCAATGGCAAAATCAACTTTCTCCTCAAAATCATGGCGGTAAATGTTACGAAGTAACTCAAAGAGCCACCCCGGGCGGATGAACACAAAGTCACAAAGAACAGGCGACGATGAAAACCAAAGTACCTTTCCTGTTACGTGAAGGTATTGCGTAATGTCTTTAATTTGTTTCTTCATTCCAAATTTAGTTGTGACCTCTTCAACGTAATCTTCCCACGGCAATATGGGAACCACCATAGAATTTGACTTCTCATCTAAGTAGTTCTCTACATCAGCCCAAAACGTCTTCACTTTGTGCAAAACAAGAGGTAAATTGTACTCGGGTGTCGGTGGAAATTGATTCTCGTCTTTTGCTATTAGTTCGATGCTTTTTCGAAGCTGATCAAACCCTGTAAACTCTGATGATGACGTAGCAATGACGTCCGATTGTACTGTGAAGGTATCGGTAAAGATGAGCAGTTTTCGGTAAGAAAACATCCTCTCTGTAAGAGTGGGCGAGATCTCTGATTTCTGGGATATGTGATTGATTCTTTCATTCAGAATACTTTCATGGTAATTCTTGAATTCCGTCATTTGTCTTTTTACTTCGGCTTTAACTTCCTTGATTTTCTCTTTTGACATTTTGTCGCATTGAGTTCCAACCAAAACGACTTTTAGGCTGTTGGATTTGGCGATCATCCAGTCCAGCCAGCAGCCAATCATCTCGTTGAATTTATCCGAAGTAAACTCTTTCATGTTAAATGTTAGCAGAGCAACCGAAGGCTGCTCGAAAAATAAATAATGCGGAAACTGATAATAGGGATGTCCGCAGAAATCCCACAAACAAAGCTGGAGTGGACGAACTTCTTTCTGCGTCTTCCCAGTTTCCTCATTTTTAATTTTCATTTCACAGTCATACACTAAATCGTAGAGATCAATTCCAGCGACACTTTCATTCAAATCTTCTGCTAATCTGGCCTGGTTGTCCACCATTGACTGAATGAGACTTGATTTCCCACTTTTGTGCGATCCAATGACTAAGATCTTCATCCCACGGTACACTGGTGTGTTGAGTCGAGCTTCCTGAATATACGCCAATATAGCGTTTTGTCCTGTAATTTCTGCTGGTGGAAAGACCAATGGATTGTCATCGACGACCAACTCCTGACTTGGATTTCTCTCCAGTTCTTTCATTGCATTCATATTGAGAATTTTGATTTGATTGCTACTAAGATCCAATTTTTCAGTCATTCTCAGTAGATGCCCTGGAAATACTGTTATTTGATTGTCCGAGAGATCAACTTCAGAGACCCAGTGTCGATTGTGCAATTTGATATTGAAGGCTGGGATCTTCGTAATTTTGTTTCGACTAGCGTTTAGAGTTTCTAAACTGGGAAGAAGTAAAACGTCTGTTGGAAGAATAGACAGTCTGTTATCTGAAATATCCAAGTCTCTGAGCTGCTTCATCTGACGTATTTCGACTCCAATGTCCTTCACAAGATTATTTTTGCACCGTAAAATTTCCAATCGTTTCAAGTGACATACTTCTTTAAACACTGAAGTTAATTTATTATTGTCCACGACTAGTATTTGAATTTTCCTAAGTTTTTCCAAACCATTCAAATTGTCAATACTGTTTTCACTAAGATCAAGCCTTGATAATGATTTCAATTTCTTAAGAGCTGGTGGAACTTTCGTGAATTTGTTCGTGTTCAAATTCAGTTCCACTAGACTTTCTAACCTTTTCATCGATTCCGGTAAACTCCCATCGGAGAGCTGATTATTACTCAAATCAAGTTTTTCAAGCATCACTAAACGATCTACCAAGTTTTCTGGAATTTCTTTCAAGCGCAACCCTGGCACCATGAGTCTTTTAATCGTCTCTGCTATTTTCTGCACATTTTCAATAGTATCATTCCGAAGATCCAGAAGACGAACAGATACCAATTTTTCGGGTGATTTTGTTGGAAGACGCTGAGGGTGCAAGTGACGAGCACCTTGGTATCCTAGATGTGCCATCAGTGGAGGAGCGAGAGTTTGCGAGATTTTGACACGGCGTGCTCTCTTTTGAGTTGTATGCGATGCCGTCTGCAGCGGCTGCTGTTTACGCCTGTTCATCTTGGTGCCGAATGGAACCACTCGGCAATCTTTGGCAGCTTCTCCAAGAAGGGTTCAGCTTCGTCTGAGTACGTCTAAATTCNACTCGGCAATCTTTGGCAGCTTCTCCAAGAAAGGTTTAGCTTCGTCTGAGTACGACTAAAGTGACTTACATCCTGTAAACATAATTCACATTTTCATTCTTCATACGTCAAAGAATTATCATAAAACAGGCACAACCAGCTCACTTCCGACATGAATCCTCACAGAAAACAAGAAGTACATAAAACATGTGGATTCCGTAGTCTTTATCACTGTTCGAAAAGGTGATTCTAACATACGTTATTTTGTAAATCGCTGACCATATGTACTAATGTGTTTTCTGTGTTTAAGCTTCTTATCGGGCGAAATGCGCAAACAAGGACATTTTAAATATGAAAGTATATAGTCTACTCAGTCATCCCAGTTTTAAAGGTCTCCCTCAGTATATTTAAAATATTGCTTTGTCTGTCGTTCTCCAATAGCTGTACCCAGGGCAATTAATGAGGTTTCCCACTAAAAAGTATGGTTTGGGATTAATTTGTTTTAAAGGGTTATCAATTTATAATAACACAAAAATATGAATGACTGTCACAGTATTTGAATATTTAGTGTATTGCAGTATTGTTAAATGGAAGGAGAGAACTATTTTGATATGAAGATCAAGATGTCAAATTCACCAACAATTGGTAAAATTCTCAAGTACATTCGAAATGTTGATTATTCATGCAGTCAAAATTTCTCAATGGAAACACACGGGCATATTATTGATAAATTCGTTAAAAGCAGCATTGAAACGATCTAAATAGCGGTATATGTATACGAGGACTAGGTACGAGAGTAAACAATTTCATGCCTCCCTGAACTGATATAATTACTGTATTTGTAATCTATTATCAAGTAGCAAAATTTCGTCGTTTTCGGCGGATAAACGACAGCGCTTTTCGTTCAATTTAATGGTCTGTAGAAAAGGAATTCTTTGCCTGTCTGCCTGCCATATTCCAGCGTGTTGTAATTTTGTTCAAATTTTAAATTTCGTTATGCATGCATTTTCAAGTTGTCATATGCGAATCGACTTAATACAAGCTTGATTCTATTGAATGTCAGAGAGTAGACACTCGCGGGTCACCAATATTGAGGGAAACTCATAAATTGCACACACGTCTACACAAAATAGTAATATGCGTTGAAAATTGGCGAAATCGTTTTCTGTGTATTGATTTTGCATTTCACAAGTTTAAACAGTTAGAAAATTGGCTTTCATTAATTGTATTCTCTATTTCGAACAAAGTGCTTAATGATAATGCTACGTACGGGTTTCTGATTTCACAAAGAAGCACTCTTCCGTTTGATNTAGAAAATTGGCTTTCATTAATTGTATTCTCCATTTCGAACAAAGTGCTTAATGATAATGCCACGTACGGGTTTCTGACTTCACAAAGAAGCACTCTTCCGTTTGACGAGCCATTCAAAATGAAAGTAAAGGAAACACAATTGGTAACCTTAGTGAAGCTGGCTTTGTTTTACCTTGAAAGATTTCATCATAATGGAAACCTGATGTAGAAACTTATCAGTTATTGACATTCTTTTGCCGACTTCATGAAAAAATGTTGCGCCGGTCAGCTGTGCTTCATTAACAATACATACAATACAAACAATGGAAACTTTAAGGAAATTCAAATAAAGAGATAATAATATAGATAAGCACTGATGAATATCTAAAGCTCACAATAAGCATCTTTTGGAGAGAAATAAACATATTTGAAGCTTACTTGAAAACGATATTTCGTTTCCATATCACAGATACACACTAAAATCCTTATTTCAAGAAGATTCGGGATTAAAGTTAATTCAATTCAAATATCCCTCATCATTAAATCCACGATTGAAAACCAACAAAAGTGAAAAGCTGAAGAAAAACAGTTGCTTATCCGCAAATCTCCTCTTCAATCCAATATATACATTATACCTTTTCCAAACATGGCTCCAAGACACGATCTTAGTTTAAATGCAGTTAGATTTTCAAAGGAGGTGTCGTGAAAACATTGCTTTCAACTCAAGTCAATTGGGAAACTCTCGGGACTGTTGGAGCCGTTAATTAACCAAGTATTCTAATCCATTTAAAGCCTTTCATTAGATTTGTGTGCAACAGCAGAATGGTGTTTATTTCATTACATGTTGCAGTTTACTAGTTACTAAATTTAAAATTCTGAAATGAATTTCTTCCCGATTCACTTATTTTAATTTGCCTTGGCAAGAACAAATACCAAATTCAGCGATCGATAGCTAATATTTTGGTACATACTCGGGAACAAAGACGGAGAACCAATATTATGATTTAGGATATCGATAAGTAATAAACAGAAATACCTGCCGATGTAATGAGACTTTTGTGCTAAGTCGTTAACGAGATACAACAATGAAAGCCAGTTACTTGTTGAACCCTAACATAAATGTTACTATGCTGTGCTGTGTATTTCTCCTTTCTTTATGCTAGTCATTTAACTCCAAGATTTTACAAAGCAATGAATAAAAAAAAAAACCCCCTGCTAGTTTGTCTCTTTTTCAAAAGAAAGATCAAACTTTTTTCTTTAAAGTGAGTAATAAATAAAACAACTACTTATGACATTTCGTCATCAAATTAAACAAAATACGTAACTTCATTATTGGTCTTTCAGTTTCCTCAATGTTAAATTCTTAGTTTTGATCCATCGTGGTCCTTAACTCAAAATAATGATAAAATGTACATTAAAGATCTTACATATTACAAAGTTTTAAACGAAAGGATGCTTCGTGATATCTATATATTTTTATAAAAAAAACCTACTCACCATTTTTGCTTCTGATTCAATGTCCGAACTAAATTAGATACAGTAAATGTTCAGTCCTGACACCAATGAGAGAAAGCAAACATTCAATATTACAGCTTGGTGCGATACCCGCTTTTAAATATCTTTTCATCCGCGTTGTATATTTAAAGACAGTCTGATATATTGTATAATCCCAAAGAACTTATAAAGGTATCCTTCCGAAGCTTTCACATGAGCAAACTTTTTAATGACCATGAATAACGTCGCTACGTGGGATCGGAGAAATGTTTGAAACTCATTTTCAGCCAATAAGAATCGAAGCAGTATCTCAATTCTCAACCAACAGCGGGTGGTAGACGGCGACTATTTGTTCCTTTCTGTGTGTTTATGACAAACATTATTTAATCAAAGTGCCAAAAAGATTCCCCTCTGCGTCCTCCGGTATTTGTAAAAAGGGATTTAAAACATGCTAATTCAAATAATTGCAGTTCAAACAAATGAGGACAGTTTTTCCTTTCATTCTCTTTTATGCGAACAGAAAAGTTCTACTCTGGGTTAGTTTGCTCAAGATACAATTGAAGCTCAAATTAAACACATAAATCTAAACACATCATTACAACATATCAATTCAAAGGTTTAAATTTCATAAGAAATCGTAAAGGGCATGCACAATATCGGTAAATAAATTATAGAAAATGGAGTACACCTCAGTCGTCACAGTTTCAAAATCATCATATTTGTCCTCACTCGTTCTCGTTGAACTTTGATAGAAATAGCGCAAAGCAAGCGAGTAAAGCCCTTAATGTCTGAACATGAGCAAAAGCAGAATCTCAACATCTACATTTTGTTTCGATGAGTTAGATTGTGAAACCACCAGGTCGTCTGTCGTAATTGGGTTTTGTTTCCAAAGACTCAAAATTAACCGAAGATAAATGCAGACATACAAATGATACTTAACAGAAATGATGATTATCCAGACTGTAATTGTGATGCAAAGGTGCCGAGAAGTGTTAATATATCTGATATGTCGGAGAAAACGTTCACAGAATTAAATATAATTTTTTATTGACACTATGAGAGGTAAAACTTTTGGTATATACCGGTGTATATACATGTATTGCGAACATTTCTTCAAGCTTATGAGTGTATATCCTTTGCAATCTGTTTTTATTTGGACTGTATGTATTAATCAATCGAGGTTTTTCTCCCCCGAGGTTTACTAATATACATATGTACCATTTTATGTGTTCCTATAACTAAAAAAAGTAAAACTTTGATATCGAAAACGTTCTGTTAAAAATATCCGTGTATCCTAACGGGACGCACCTGAAACCTAAGCGACACGACATGTCGTTCCCTGACTGGATTTGGACCGAGATCTAAGACACTTCTTTGGATCTTGGAAACCGCTTTTTATCTTAAAAGTGGGTAGAGACAGTACAGAAATATATTGATTTATGATTATGACAACCAAATACCAAACTTGTCAGCTACCTTTGTGAAAATACAAGCCTGGATTTAAAGCATTGTATTGATATGAAAGGCAAATACGACGCGTTCTGAAACATCATCGACAACATGCCGAGCCATTCTGGGTGATTTATAACGGTAGAGAAAGTGGGTAATCAGAAGCTTGTTTGGGATTCGCTAACGATTCAAGTATTTTAAAATAAATATATGCTGAGATCTTAAATGTGCATATTTACTTGTAATATATCTGAGATTTATCACCTGTAATTACGTTTGGGTATATACCATGGGTCGCCATTGTGATCCTAGCGATGGACAAACAGAGTTAATACTACACGTATTGAGAGAAACCTTTGACGTCTTGGTCGTACCACGGAACAGGAGAGCAATGACAACAGCAAAACAATGTCGTTTTGCCACTTATTTAATGTTGTACTTTTTTCAAGTGTAAATCAGACAAATTGAAGAAGATGTGTATATATAAAACTAACTTTTTCCTAAATTTTACATACAAATAAATGGTAACATTTTTGATCAGTTGTACGTCCTGATAAAACAGGATCCGAAATACCATCATCTTACATGATAGTAAGAGACTGTGGTACACGAAACGTCTTGTACTTTACAAATACATGTACTAGTACATGTAGTTACCACAAAACTAATTAACTGTTTTCTTAAAAACCAGTATGTTCAAATTGCAATTAATCTCTAAATGAATAAAATGTTATGACTATACAATACACAGCATTTATTCCTTCTTGTTAATTACCCTTTTGCTTGTCTATCGATTAAAAGCTAGGGGAGACAATGTGTAGACGGTAGTATATCTGTAATGTCAGATATCGACCCTGCACAAAAGTTATTTATTGAAAAGCTTTCGTGTGTTTATGTCAAAATAAGAATGTCAGGTTCCTACCAATATTGGTGTTCTGTAAAACCAGTCCGAAACGATCTTAATATCCATTTTAATGCACTAACTGACTTTTCCTTTGTTCGTTTACTAAGCATGGGCTAAATGGCGATTACGATCGACATCGCCTTTGATGAAATATTGAAATATGGCACAAATCTAAATCGTAATGTAAACATAAATTTATGTATTTAACACAGATGAAGCACACAATTACTGTCAATTCTACAATGCTCTAAACTATTTACTGCTGTCATAAATATTAAAAGAAAACAAGTATGGTTTGATCTGAATAATCCAAAATACTGCGACCCGGAATGAAATCGGTCATAATTAATGCACAAATCAAAATACTTATAAAAAACACCACTACTCTATGAATTTTAATGGGCGTCTCTTCGTATGTTGTATGATATATTTTGTATGTATGTATGTCATTGACCCGATCTGTTCTTTGAGGTGGTAGAACAAGGGTGTTTTCTTTGTATGCAAGGAATATCAGTTTAGGTGAAAATTGGGATATGTACAATAAAAGTCAATTATTTCAATTAACAATTGCAGACTAAAACGTTTGGTAGAAATTTAACATTAGTGAAACTCGGGTCCAGATAAATGTCACCCATTAAAAACTCATCATGGTATTGTCTTGTTGCTCAGGTAAAACGTCATAGACCTGTACTATAGTCCGCGGTTTAATATGTTCTATGAAGAATCTTAGAACTGTAATTTTAAGTCAAAATGCTGAAACAGCGTCTAATTGGCCGCTTGTGTTGGTAGTGGCGTACATTCATATAGAATGACTGGTAGAATGTTTCATTGTTTGCTTGTTGCCTATATATAAATGCATTTGATCATTAAAGACCCAAGAAAGGCGGACGGGGGTGGATGGGATGTAAATTAACACAAAAAACATGAAGTCTTTCTGTATGGTCAATTTGAACACCAATAAATTTATCTTTCTGTATTGTCAATTTGAACACCAATCTCATTTTAACAACCGACTTATGAATGAACAAACTTTGCCAATATACTCCGAAACGTTCGCTCCAGAGTTTCTGCTTGTTTCAAATACAAGGTGAAGTCCGTAAGGTATAATAGATTGCGATTACCGTGAAATTAATTTTAAACCTAAATTAATTTTCAATAAACTACCATGAATTCGCAAATGAGAGTAAAGGGATGGATACGCTTTGGCGAATCTTATATAGCCAGTGTTTTGTTTTAAATGGCAGCTTATTATAATAGGATGTGAAATAAATCCGTAAATTATGTTTATGTTTATTGGTGCTTGACTTTGATCTTATACAAGAAACGAGTTAAGATATTCTTTTAAAAAATAAAATCGGCCTCTTCGTTTCTTTAGTCCGTGTATTTAGTATTGAATCAACCATATTGAATATTCTAAAAACTGTGACACGCATATGACATCATGTACCAGAGTAACTGCTTACACTTTTGAAGTGAAGTTCGCAAGCTATAATTGAATTTCACTTTATTAGTAAATATCGTGATATTGCTTAAAAATCTTCTTTCCTTTTCGATAAACTATCCAGACACATAGCTACAGTACAAGAGAGAGAGAGAGGGTTAAATTGGTTGAGTCAACACGGTTTGGTGGGATGAATCACGTTCCAAATAATTTCCTCCTTATTTAAATTACTGTACATTCACATTAAAGAAGATACTAAAGTGAAATCTACAAGAACATGCACACTGTTTTATCGAGATATACAATGGCGGATCCAGGAATTTCAGAACCGAGGGGAGGGGGGGGGGGTGCGGTCCCGGCGCGATATAAATCTTGAGGTCTGGGGATTGCTTCGACACATATACCCTATGTTTTTGTAGTGAGAGTAGAGAATAAAATACATATTGTAAACATTGCATGTTGACTACAATTAAAGCATAATTATGCGTATTATGCAGTCATAATTTACAAAAACAGACCCCCAAAAATTTCAAACAGGGGGGCGCGCGCGCCCGGTGCGCCGGTCCTGGATCCGCCTTTGATATATGCATGTACTGTGTACCTGCTTGCGATTACCTCTGTACGATTTACGTTGCTAATTGGATTATTTAATTTATTGTTAATTATTAAAACAAGTAGGTTCACACACAATGTATTCAATCGGAAATTTGTGAATTACATTGCGAATCAAACTTCTATATATAGACTGGGAGGGACTTCCTTTGCGTTAGAATTTTCCTGGTTATAAAAGAGCAATATCCGGACTATCTCCATTTTTATTTTATCAGACGAAATTGAAGTTGCATCTAATTTCATAAAAAGTACAAGATCACGTGACCGATATCCAACTTATGTTTCTTCTGGAAAACAAAAGGATTCCTTATTTCAAGATTTATGCATCCTCTTACTAAAACCAATAATGACAAACGTGGGGGTACGAAGTGAGACACTTTATGCCCATATATTTTTCATGAAGCGCCGGTATCTGGTTTTTTTTTTAAATATATAATGAAATTAATATTTCTTCAAATTCCTAAAGAACCATTACATATTTATCCATCGGGCAGTGTTAATGACGTTCCGTCAAAGTCGGTGTAACATAATTACGTAAAGTCAGATGAAAGCGTAATTCACTCGTATATACAATGTACATGTGCATATTGATATCTTTGGATTTAGATTTAAGTATTTTAATTTTAAGCGCTCATGCCAGTTTAGTATATAGCGACATTAGTAGATGCTTCTAAAATACGGGTCAGTGGTGTCACAATAAGATGCTACTTACTTAAAATGGAAGTGACAAAGCTCTACGCTCACTTTACGAACACAGTCATAAGGCTGCAAAATCAAATGGTGTTGGACAAACTGGTCTCTTCTCCATATCAAATTAAACTTTTACAGGGATGTCTACATACTTTAAAGGGAACCGGACTCTTCAACACCATTGCGTCATTTGATGTTTTGATTAAATATCAAATTTATCTCGATTTAATCATTTAATCGTCAGCGATACAAATCGATGGATTATGAAAAACACAGAGAATTCTGTGTATATTTACAGCTGTTGATGCAATAAAGGGTGTGTGTGCAAATAAAAATGCAGCCATGAATGGCATCATATTGAATTAAAAATTTTAATTACGTAAATGTTCGTATTTACGAACGATGAGTATCACGTGACAAAACAATACACAAGCATGTGGACAGCATGGGAACAGATAATATCAGAGGATATTAAAACTCAGTTGTCAATAAAACAATGTACGATAAATAACGGGACCTGTGAATTTGTACTGTGATACTTGTGGGACCAAATATTGACTGAAATCACAAACAACCATCCAAGATTTGATATTCTAAAATATATGAATGTACAGTACATTAATTAGATAAATTAAATCCAAGTAACATTCCTCTTGCCCGTACTGACTAAGGATCTCTGCATTACACAAGATTCCTTTCCTATTAATTTGATTGTTGTTTATGTACTAGTAAAAATTACGAAACTTTCCTAAGATCCCCCAACCGCTTAGGTGATAGAAAGTACCCCGTTTCGATCCGTCATATCATTTTGGCATACTGTATAGTACTGTTGTTGAGATTTTTATGAAAATATATGTTGTATAATTGTTCGTAGAATTTGCACCCTACTGCAGTCGAACCCTGACCCACTGATCGAGAGGCCGGGTATAAAATTGACACTACACGACGATTTTAACAAATATAGGTTTTATTTTCTCTTTGGCACCATAAAATACAACAAGCTTATATTTGATTAGAATGCTAGCGCCATATCTGCTAATTACTAAGAAATTGAAGAAGTGTAATAAAATACTTAAATGAATCAGATTTTTGTTTTATATAATAGTAATATGTATTTTTGAACTTTCGAGCTGGTAATCAAACACAGAATCAAGTGAAAGTGTCAAAATATAGGACTCCAAAGTGCGATGGGACTCCTTTTGGGCGTGACCATCGCCTTTATGTATCTAGATGTAAAGCTAAATTAACCACTGAAAGTAAAAAAAAAAAAAAAAAAAAAAAAAAAAAAAATAAGGTCTGAAACCCTACAGCGTCTGGGTTTTGCCCTTGGCCCCACTTTGGCTTCAACCCAGACCTCTAGATAGCTTATGGGCTTCTCTTTCAACAACTGTTACAAACCCCTCTTCTTTTCGACAAACCCTAAATCCGCAAGTACTGATACACCCTCCGCTCCTTATAATGAACATGGACACAGTTTAATTGAATTTCCTGATGACAAGGATAATTTTGTGTCAATTTGTTAGAAATTGACCGATGTTTCTCCCACGCACGCAAACACAAATGAAACATCACCTTTGCCTAAGCATAACCACTAGCATTCGTACCTCATGCTTAGTCTGGTCACCGCCCCCCCCCCCCCCCCCCCTCTTTGATCACTCGTAACGACCAGACTAACCTCATGCATATACATGTATTATATGACGTTACGGAAAGAACCGAATGTAAATTACCTGGCTTACGGAAAGTATCGAAAGAGTTCATTTCCTGAAAAGTTTTAAAATTGTTAGATTACTCAACAGAACTTCCTGAATAAAGATAGTATACATATCAGCAATTCGTGTTTTTCTGCAAAATCATAGACGTAAAGTTTTAAAAGGGAAAATTAAAAATATAGAACTCCCAGAATGCCGCACTAGGCCGCCATCTATATATTAATACGTACTGGTGTAGAGAATTTGACAAGTTTGTAACCTCAATCTGACCCTAGGCCCGGGGGGGGGGGGTCTCTTCCTAAATATTGGTATACACAGACGTGCCGCGGAATGGGTCGCTTTTTTGACAAGTCAAATATCATGAATAATATCCATGGGGTGCAATTTTCATCGATCTATTATATCAATGGGTAGACAATTTGACAAATTATTACATCAATGGGTGCTAAATTTTATCCGCTGTAATTTATCCTCTAATAAAATTTGTAGTCATGAAATTATGACATCTCCCCACAAATATAACTAATCCCGGGTATTACAATAACAATATGCACTACTTGCACGCATGGGCAGCAACTAACATGAACAGGTCACTATTTGAAATATATGATTGGGTCAGAATTTTTAACGGAAAAATATGAATGGGTATGTTTAAAAAATATTGAAATATTGAATGGGGGTGTTTTGAAAATCTCAGCGGGACGTCTGTACCCAAAGTATAGGTTTGAGACCCCCCCCCCCCCCGGGACCCTAGGTCACGGTAACAAACCCGGGTAACAAACATGGTAATGCGAACATACTTTTGTCATGAATTAACCTTGGGACAGTTTCCATGAATAGTATAGTATTTTCAATTTGGACTTGTTCCGTTGTCTAACACTGACACCCCTCGTTATGTACACTGCATGAGGAGGCTTGCACACTGGACTGGCAAAATTTAACCTGAGAAAGCATAGAGGGAAAAGATAGGATTCCATTGCTTCTAAACAGTGTGCCTTTATAGAACGCGCAGTGATCTGCAGAGAATTACATTATCAATTTAAATGCATTTCTCGATTTTATGCAACATAAGATATATCTCTCAATTAATAATAATTCATTCTTGGTTTCGGCCAGTGAGATGTAACATTCACATCTATTTACGAAAGCCCAGAATGCTCATTCAAAAATCGAAATCCAAGATGCGAAATCCTAGATTCCAGATTCAATATTCAAATCAGCCGATCAAAATAAAGGATTCATACTCCGTATTTCAACCCAAGCGCTTGTGATTTTGCGCGTGAAAATACTATAGAGGGAAAAGATATATACTGGCAAACGAAGTGTATGTTGTAGAATAAAGTGGAAAGGATTGAATCTCGAATCTAGGACTTTGAATTTAGGATTTTGAATTTCGAATGTCGAATGAGCCTTCTGGGCTTTCGTATCTATTCTCTACTTCGGATCAACAGCTTTTTGTATTTTGGCGATCTCATAACAGTACAGTTAACACCACGCAAGGGCGGACAGCAGGTTATCACGCTAAAGATACAGGAGTTACGTTTCTTTGTGAGGAACGTAAATTCTGTTCATTTTTCAACCACTTTCATTGTTAGCAAGTGTGAATGACGTGGAAACAAGAATCGAAGCTGATAATAACTTTTCTGTTGCCGTCAGACACTACTACAAGTAGATATATAACCAAAATAAATCGTGATCAAGAACCAAATGTTATCAATGACCGCCTGATATACGAAAATCTCATAGGTTCTAGCACATATTTAAAAAAAATAATAAATTTACTACATCTTTATTGCTTAGATAAGCCATACATCTTATCATATTATTGTTACAATAATATGATCTATTTATAATGATATGCATAAATATATAAAATGGCGCTGCATGGCAGTGTACGAATTCAAACGACGGAGAATAACTGATTATCTCGCATTGAATATTTCAAATATTTTGTTAAACGAAATGAAGTCGTTCTTCATGTTGTAAATACGGAGTGCTAATAAGCATATTGTACACATAGTGTGTGTATAGACCAACATACATTTTGCCTATTTATATCTCTTCCTAGTCTAAATTACCTAGTGCCATTTGTTTTACATAAAACTCTGATATTTACATATACAATGTATATATATATATATATAAATGACCATCTAATTTATGGAGGACTTGCATTATTTATTTATTCAGACAGGCACAAATACTAATTTCATCATAAATGCATTGCAATTGCTCACAATGCACGTATGGATTTTCGTTTAAACAATATTTTTATTCAGAAATAAGTGAAGTTCATGTTTGCATAGATTGAGAAACACGCCAAAAGGCTTATATTAATCTCGCTCTCTTAGTGCTACAAAAGAGGAGTAAATTAAAAATTTTATGTATTAAAATCAGTGGCGGACCCAGGATTTATCACCAATCAACGGGGTACCAGTTAAAGCCCATGTAGGGGCCCAGAGGGCTAAGCCCCTGGAAGTTCTTGGTTTAAGGGCTTTTAAAATTATTTTTAGGGGTTTATTTAGCTATAATTTATACATAATGATAATTTTGGTGGGGCTTAGCCCCCCTCTAAATCCATCTATGAAATGTAAAGTCATACTTTGGTATATATGTAGTACATCTATTTCAACGACTGGGGACTGCACGGGAATAAAAGTATAGAATGTAAATATAAGAAATGAAGGGTCTTTCATTTGTGAAAATGCATGAGGGTATAAACCGCACCGCTTCACGTCAGTATGCTGGTGTATAGAATTATCAAATTAGTTTTCATCAATTGCAGTCGTTGGGTGGCCATCTTGGTCTAGCTCAGCGTCATTCTGCGTGATGGAAATAATTGCATTTCGATAACGAGAAAATTTCTGCCAAAAATGCTCGAAGATTGAGTTATATCTTAATTTCCAATTACACGTGAAGTATTTAGGCGTTGTCGTTCGGAAGTTTAATAAAAGTCTCATTTCCTTTCATTCCGTGTCTCTACACAGAAGTAACAAGCTCACCATTCCCCATTCCCAGAATCCATCTTAACTATGGCTTCCTATGATACAGTATACACTGACTGATGTACCATGTATAGACCTGTGTGTGCGCGTGATGTTCGAGTTGACATGATGTATCCAAGAAACGGAGAATTAGCAATTGTAGGTGCCACATAAGTGGTTCATAAACAGCCGCCTTTCGATCAATAAAATGACTTCAACCTGAAACGGTTACATTCCTGGTGGCAATGAATATAAACATACACCGAGACGTTGCATATTTTAGCCTTCTTTAGTTAATAGGGTAAACACATATTTTTTAATGTAAAAAATTGCAATAAAATAGCGATAGCTCTCTGTATTAAAATGACATGGTCATGCTCAATTTTCTTTTATAAATTGATGTAGATTTTATGTAAAAACCAAATATTGGCGTCATCAATCAAATAAAATTGAAATGCACCCATTGCATCCCATTTAGGAGCACATGCATAGTGTGGTTTTTTTTTTACACGACACAGGTATTCCGAAGATCCGCTTTGGAGCATTCTACCCCTTTTCAGCAGAAAGTCGCCGTGAAATGAAAATGGAATTTAATGATTCTGAAAATGAATTTAATTGCCCTCTGTTATCAACTCCAAACTCATGAAGTTTATATTATGATATGAACCAAATAAATAAGTCATTTCGAAACCCAATTACATAGATGTATCCACTGAACCCAAATACCTCAACGTTTAGATTCGACACAAAAAATTCGACTGCAAGGGATTAGAGATTTATATAGACTATAAGGCTGGTGACATACATTATCAATTATGTATATTACCTACGTGTACAGTGTTCAGAAATTAATTTCTATGTACTTACAATAATTTCACAAGATGATCTGAACCTAAGTAAGTAAGAATGGTAAAACTGAAATATTCACTCACCATCACTGGCTTCCTGTATACTGAGCACTTGATGCTTATATTGGTATAGGTTGCACCCAAATCAATGGAATTTTAATCAGATTAAATCATAATTCGCCATTTCTGTAACATTTTAATGAGATTAAGAAAGCCGGCTGAGACCCGGTAGGGCGTCCCAGTAATGTACCACTAGATGTCAAAAGCATGAACACAACGTTGGAGATTCTTGTATGATTTAAACAAATCTTTTTTGGATAATTAGATAAGTATCTATCTAAGCCATGCGAAATCTCTAAAGGCGGTGTAACTCTCTCTCGTCTCTCTTTCTCTCTTTCTCTCTCTCTCTTCTCTCTCTCTCTCTCTCTCTCTCTCTCCTCTTCTCTCTCTCGACTTATCTCTCTCTCTCTCTCTCTCTCTCTTGAGGTCACAACACCACCCCATCCTGTTGTGTATTTGAATGTTATCATTTGTTATTTAGAACCAAGTACCCGCTTCTATTGACGTCCAGAGTGTGCAAATAATACAAGTACGTGTAACGGTCTTCATGTTTGCTTTGTTGTGTTAGGCATCAAGAAGTTGAATTGATTTCAATGGAATTGTATATGCTGCCCTTTATAAGATTTGAATTTCTTGCTTACACAATTTCCATGTAGCGTGAGAAAAAACCAGAATTAAAGTAATATACAAAATATGTATGAATGAGAACACATAGGTGCGTGATTTGGTTTTGCATACTTATTGCACCGTGCAATAATCTGTATTAAATTAGCCGCAAAGGGATTAATTTTTACCTAGGATTATCATATCACTTCTTTGCATTGTAAATTGTGTTGGATTTGTCGTCTTTTTGGTGATAGAATCTCCTATCACTTTAACATGAGGAATTTACCGTTTAAATGCCCCTGGCCAAATTATCTCTGGTGACTTATTAACGGATTTTGTTGTGTATTCGTTATCATTCGTATTCTTGCATCAAGTTACCCGTTTCTATTGACAGCCATAGACTGTGTAAATAAAACAATTATATGCATCGCCTGGAACGTGTGGTCGCAAAAATTCGTAAATGGTTCCTATATAGGGCGTATAAATATTCTACTACGAGGGAAAGGATTTTAATTTACTTCCATTACCAATCTTCTCTTAGCGTGAGAAAAAACTGCATGTACATTGTCATGAATGAAAACTAGTGGGTGCGTGATTGGGTTTTTGGGCACTTGTTGCATCGTGCACTAATCCCGCTTAAATAGCTGCAAAGGGATTAAAGATTAACGCGTATTATCAAATCAACCCCAACTACTGCAGGTTTTATTGGATTAGTCGTCTTCTTGACAATAAAATCTACAATCACGTTGAACTTAAAACCAATCTCAGTTTATTTAATTAATCTCCGGACGGAGATTAAATAGCTTTGGCGGGTAAACCTCGTATGGAACGTAAACATTTCAGGCAATAAGCAGGCTTAATGACTTCAGACTTTCCAGCAGACTTATAATCCAGTTAATTTAATGGACACACAAACTACACCTGTTTACGTCAGGGTAATGATGTCAACAAGGGGTGACAGTCACTTAGTTTTTATAGACAACTATTTTCTTTTTCTTTTTTATTTTTAAATCTTAAAAATCGGTACAATTTATAAGGTCAATTTTCGGATCTCAATATCAAAGACGTGTATAGGTAAGCGAACTATTAATGGAAGACGAAAGACCCCCTGTATCAGAAAACGGCCAATTACATGCATACACAAAAATCCTCTTTAAATTTCCTTTTCTAAATAGATAATCTATACATATACTTTAAAGGTTTTAAACAAAAATAGTACATCAGGAATGTGCCGCGTATAAAAACAATTATGAATACTATAGTATTTCAACAACATTTTGATAGTAGCAATGTTGCCAAAAATATTTATCATAAAATCTCTATTGTCTTTCCGTCTTTGGTCAATACAAATACAAGCGTTTTGAGCGCTGATGGCATTGACAACTGATCAGATATCTCTGAGAGTTGACTAACTGAAGGTATATATTTCGATATTTACATAGTCTGTGTATGTATATCTCAAGAAGTCAACAAAACTCAAGCTCTTTTAAGTGCTGAAAAAACAACATCTGGAGAGACAACAAAAAGTGATGACTGACAACAAAAATCTTTTGCAACTTACCTGTTTACTTTTGTCTCACGGTGTAAGAAAGTAATTTCCATTTCCACAATGTGACACATCGGCAAAAATATTTTTCTGATTTAAAGTTCTCGACTGTAACTAGGGTTCGCCAACCACACGTGGATTTCAGATAGAACCGAAATATCGCATTGATCAAAGAATTTAAAACTTCGGCGGTTTAATGTATTTACATGGCTTTGAAAGGGATCGATAGAAGCGGGGCAGGTCCCATTATGTCGATCACAGACCATATTCTTCTCATAATCTTAAACTATGCTGCAGACAATGCCGATGAACTGGAAGAGCATAAATGATTGAGCTAAATTTCTTCTCGCTGTCATCCAAAAATCAAAGACATCCATCGATAAAATGGTCTTAAAGCAGTTATAAAATTGGCGGTCGTTGGGAAAAGGATTTAGAAGTCAAATCATACATCGAATGAATACGTCAAAGAGAATATCGTTCGCTCAGGACTATCAACATGGGAAGTCAGAAGGATTCGAACCACAGGTCCCTTAATATTTGCTCATGTTCTCTACCGACTAAGCTATCTAGAATCGTCTGGTCGCTTGGAAACAGGTTATGGCGCCAACTTTAACAGCCAAAGAAGAAATATAACGATCTGGACAGACACAATCCCGGATCCATGAAATTTGCTATCTTCTGCTAATGTGTAATTGCATGGTTACTGGCGAACAGGGAAGTCGGATCGCTTCATATTCCTGTACAAGAACAATTAAGAGACTCATAGACTTTATCGATCACCTGGGTATTAGTTAAAAGTATCGCTATAGTCCCAAGGGCTTGGCATCTTTAATAATTTTTACTGCTTTTGCATTTTTATATTCAGTAGCAGTATAAAACACATGAGGCGTTCTTTAAACAAAATTAAACGGCGGATCTAGGATTTGTCAAAGGGGGGGATACTGTGTAAAAGGGTGCCAAGAGGCTAGATATCTGGGATAAAACTCCATGTGGGAGACCAGGGGATGAAGCCTTCGGAAGCTCCTGGGTTAAGGGCTTTCAAAGTTATATTTAACTATACTTCTATACATAATAATAACTTTGGTCACGAAACGGTGGGCCTGGGCCCCCTCTAATACCGCATATGCTTAAGTGCCCATACTTTTATTCAACATAGGTCTTAATTCATGTTCATATACGTATGCGCATTGCATCGTCATTATTATCAATGTTTGTTTTATACTGGTTTTATGTTAAGCACTTTAGAGTTAGATTTTTAAAATAGGGCGATATACAAAACTTCTCATTGTATCTCATTGTCGAAATGCGCATCTGGTGCATCAAAATTGGTACCGTATACGATTTATATTGTATTGATGAAAGACCATACGTAGGGCTGCGCTATCCGTGATTTGGTATATTCCTTCATGTTTTTCCTAAATATGTATTTACCTTTGACAGAAGAAGCAGAAAGTTTATTGATGGAATGGATATACCAGTGAACGAAAGAATCATCAAAGCAAGATTCTATTCAAATAGAACCAACAGGAGATGAGATAGAGGACGATTGGAAGACCATGGAAATGTACTATACTGAGACAGCAAAGGGGGTGACTTGACTTATTCCTGTAGACTCCTAGTGGAGCATAGGGCTGCAACCACACCTCTCCAGCGAACTATGTTTTGGGCTGTTTTCTTCAGTTGGGTCCATGTCAGCCCGGTGTTCTTTATTTCTTTCTCGACTGATCTTTTCCATGTTTGTTTTGGCCTCCCAACCTTCCTTTTTCCTTGTGGGTTCCAATCCAGAGCTTGTCTTGTGACGTTTTCGGTTGGTTTCCTCAGTGTGTGACCTATCCAGCCACACTCTTTTTGATGACCTCGCTGATTGGAATTTGGCTAGGTTTCTTCCATAGTTCTGGATTTGAGATCTTCTCAGGCCACCTGATGTTGAGGATGCGTCTCAAGCACTTGTTGACGAAAGTCTGGATGTTGGAGTTATGTCCAAGACACGATGTCAGATACGATATCGACGATATCGTCAAACACAACACGATATCGTAACGATATCAAAAAGTAACCGTCTACCGGTAGTGGCTATGCTAATCAAAAAATGTTGGTGACGATGTCGTGTTGATATCGAATCATGATCGTGTTTTTAAAATCATGTTTCTTATGGATGTTTGATGGCTACAACTTGCTGCCGATATCGTTTCGATGTCGAATCAAGACCATGTTTCTTATGGTAGCCTCATGGCTACATCTTGTTGTCGATATCGACAATATCGTGTCGATATCGATTCATTATCGTTTTGCTTATGTTTGTTTGACAACTTTAAATTGCTATCGATATCGTCAATATCGTGTAGATATCGAATCATGATCGTGTTTCGTACAGTTGTTCGACTTCAACTTTATATTAATACCGTCGATATTGAATCATGATCGTGTGCGTGTTTTATGGTAGTTTGACTTGCAATGCTATCCGATAGCCGTCGATATCGAATCAATGATTGTATGTTTATATGGCTGTGTCTGACTGACTGACAACGCTGCTACATATATCCCGAATCTGTCCCGTGGTTGTTTGTGAAAGCCTACACTTGCTATCGATAACACCGCATATCGTTTTATACCGGAATCATGAGTCAGTGATGTGACCGTACAACCAAGACGAGAAATAAGAAGTCGTAAATTATTAAATAACAATTACTTGTAATGCGTTAAAGAAAGTTTTTGAAACCTTCGAATCGGCGGTAATTTCGTAACTTCTTTCGTCAAAGCATAAACACAAAGTGATGCACCTTAACGTTTTCCCGTGTATGATACTTCTTCGAACATATGGGGGAAAGCTGAAATCCGACATAAAGACGTTTTATGCGTGACGTCGAATGGACTCTACTGGAAAAATTAAAGAAAAAAGTCCATGAATGTTGTCTTAAACAACTATTAATCTTGAAAAGATTCACATA
>CAJDSM010021764.1:62987-79276 GCA_903981925.1 Ostrea lurida
CAGAAAAGCGATCACGATTCGATATCGACACGATATCGTCGATATCGACAGCAAGATATAGCCATTAAACATCCATATAAGAAAAACGATCTTGATTCGATATCGACATGATATCGTCGATAGCAATAGGTAGCCACCAAATACCCATAGTCTAAATTATTTGATGAACCGATCTTGTATTTGTTACCGAAATATAACATGCTATTGTCGATATCGATGTTGTATTTGGTATTGGACATGTATGGGATCTTGTTGGTGATGGTGTTTGTTACTCGCCATGTCTCGGACCCATATAGAAGGACTGCTCAGCAAAGGGGGTGCTAGGAAAAAAAACCATGCATCAGTGAAAGAATATGGAAATCAAGAAAAGATCTGAGAGTAGACATGAATAAGAAAATTTTAGCAACTTACTCAGAAAGACTTCAAGGGTATTTAAAAGATCATAATGAGAAGTGGAACCTGTGACTAGGAGAAGGTAAACCCTGACAGAAACCCATCCTCTTCTGGAGACTAAATAGATTGGCGTAGGGTAACTGCCTTACCCATAAAATGAGTTAGTTACAGAAGCATCGACGACTATCACCTAGGAGATGAAGGGTCTCCATCCCGGAGATTTAAGACGCACTGCAGTGAAAACCGAAAGGAAGCTTCAGGGTCGACCCTCCTTCTGACACTCAGGACAACAAGAGTAGCCACATGAAACATCAGGACAATGTACGAAATAGAAAGGACCTTCCAGGTAGCGAGAGAGATGAGGAAGTACAAGCAAGGAATTCTAGGACTGAGTGAGACAAGATGGATACAGACAGGACAGGACAACTGAGACTTGCAACAGGAGAGCAGCTGCTGTACTCCGGACACATGGTGGATAGGGCCCCACACACTTAGGAAGTGACCCTAATGCTGGCACTGGAGGCGCAGTGAGCACTCATCGACTGGGAACCTGTCAACTCATCATCATCACAGCAAAGTTCATCACCAAAGAGAGCATCTAGCTGAACATCAGTCAGTGTTACGCTCCGGCCAACAAGGAAGAGGAAAAGAAAGACGACTTTTACCAGCAGCTACAGTCAGTGATAGACAAAAAGGTATCCATTGAGATGAGTCAGATGACCTTACTCAAGGGAGACTTCAACGCTAAAATTGGATTAGGGAAAACAGTTTACGAAGAGATCACGAGCAAACATATGGACTGGGAAAGATTAATGAAAATGGAAAGTGTTATGCAGAACTGTGCGCCCTGAAACAACTTGTGATAGGAGGATGCATTTTACTATACTGACGCATTCACAAGGCCACTTGATCCCCGGATCAAGTTACAGAGAACCAGATCGACCACATTTGCATCAGTCAAAAGTTCTGGAGATCATGGCGGAATGTACGTGCGATGAAAGGAGCGGAAGTGCCACCCGACCACCACCTTTAAGTTTTGTTCACAACAGTGAGACTTGGCTCAGGAAATACAACAAGGTAAACAACACAAGGACAAAGTATAACGTTGGTTTGCACAAGAACAAGGATACACAGACGGTATTCAAGATCAGCCTTAAGAACAGGTTCCCGCCAATACAAGAGCTGATGGAAGAGAGCAACATCGTGAAACAGTGGGAACACAGTAGGGATCTCAGGCTTGATACATGTGAAGAAGTTCTCGGGAAGAAGACACGGCACAAAGATTGGATCTCTGCAGACACCATCCGCAAACTAGAGAAGAGGAAAGAAGAAAAACGGTAGTGAACACGAGCCGGACAAAAGCAGGAGAGACACAAGAGTAATATACAACAGCCGAAAAAGAAGTTAAGAAGAGCATTAAAAAGAACAAGAAAGATTACATCAACGACCTGGCTAACCAAGCCGAGGAAGCAACAGGACAAGAGAACCCGAAAGACCTATGCCTGGTGACCAAGAAGCTGGCGAACAAATTCCAGCAAATCGACAAACCAGTCATGGATAAGAACTGAAACCGGCTGGTGACAACTGGGGAACAGCTGAAGCGGTGGTCTGAACATTTCAGGTGGATTGCTGAAACCGCCGCTAAACCTGAAGCATCACGCAGACTTATCACCAGCGGAAATGGAACTACCCATCAACTGCAACGTACAATCCAAGCAGAGATCAGGAAAACCATCACGGCACTGAAAAACGGGAAAGCTGAAGGACCAGGCGAGATACCAGCAGAAGCCATCAAAGCTGATATTGGCACAGCAGTCAACACGCTACATAACCTTTCCAGCAAGGGAGAAGAAAGAGATACTGGCTCAGTGGAGAAAAAAGGCTCATTATCAAACTGCCAAAAAGGGGGGCCTCAGTGACTGTAGCAACTACCGAGGAATCATGCTCTTAACAGTACCTTTCGCAAAAACAGATCATGCATGGACAAGATCGACAGTCTACGCATCATAGTGGAGCAGTCGCTGGAGTGGAACTCCCCCTCTACATAAACTTTATTGACTATGAGAAGACCTTCGACAGTGTGGACAGAGAGACGCTGTGGAAAATGCTGAGATACTACGGAATACCAGAGGAGATCATCGCCCTAATCCGATGCAATTACCAATATATGAGGTACAGGATTTTCCACAGCGGTCAGGTTTCAGACAGCGTCGAGGTTAAGACCCGAGTCCGTCAGTGATGCTGCTATCGCCGTTCCGTTCTCTCCTGGCAATTGACTGGATCATGAAGACCATTATGAACAACAGACAGTAACAACGGAATACAGTAGACACTCTGGTCACAACTCGATGACCTTGAATTTGCTGATAACCTGGTGTTCCTGTCTTACAGCCAAATGCAGAATATAAGCTCATTAACCTGAAGACCACATCAGAAAGGATAGGGATAAAAAAGACAGAACTGATGAAGCTAAACACCACTACCGATACCCCATTCTCTGTCGGTTGAGAACCCATCAGGGAGGTGGAGTCCTTTGTCCACTTAGGAAGTGTGGGAGGCACCGACCAGGATGTCAGAGCCAGAATTGGTAAGGCAAGAACAGTTTTTGTCATGTTCAAGAACATCTGGGCATCCAAGGAGATCAGCTTCAAGACCAAACTCCGAATCTTCAATTCCAACGTGAAGCCTGTTCTGCACTAGGGATGCGAGGCATGTCGGACTACAAATAGCATACAGTAGGTGATCCAGACTTGCCTGAGGTGCATCTTCAACATCAGATGGCCTGAAAGGATCAGAAATGAATACCTGTTGGAACGAGCGGGACAGGAACCAGTGAATCACGCAGGTGACCTATCGTTATTGGTCTGTGTCCGCTATCATCGGTTGACAATTTTATATTTTTAAATTCTTCATGATAGCTAACCAAATTCCTTGGGAAATATCTTTTGGGACAAGGAGGGCATAAATTGTAAATCCCAGGCCTCCTGCACCCCTGGAATCTCATGGGCGGAGCAAAAATTGTTAAAGTTTATATATTTTATAAAATATTCCGCACATCTGTAACAAAGAAACTACTACTACATGTATAGGCATAATCATGTAAATAGTCTCGTAGAGGTGCTCCTTGCTTTTGAAAGAGGCAACCAGAAAAACCGAGGTCCCGTGTCACAGCAGGTGTGGCACGCTAAAGATTCCTCCCTGCTCAAAGGCCCCGAGTGCTGAGCATAGGCCTAAATTTGCAGCTCTTCACCGGCATTGGTGACGTCTCCATATGAGTGAAATATTTTCGGTGGGACGTAAAACAAGAAATAATCAAATCTTTATCTATCACAGAAGATATGAAGTCAGAATAAGACATTAATGATTCTGGTGCACAAATACCGACCCCATTGTTGCACAATATTTTACCTCCCAAATTGAAGAGTTCCCTTAGTCTTTATTTTTTAAATTAGAATATATCCGTATGTGTATAAAAATATTATATAACAGTAAGGTAACGAAACAGACTAGATAGGAACTCTTCAGTATGACAGAGGTGAAGAAATACGACGTGGAGCCATTTTTTGAACGGAAAATTTTGTGTTTGGTTTTATTTTGGGATTTACAAACCTAGTAAGCAATGCAACATTTATAGTGATAGAAAGTTAGTTTAACAATTAAATCAATTATTTGAAGCGAGCGGCAATGTCACCTAGGTTCATATTAAGTGCTAGAGCCGGCCGAAGTTGAATGTAAATTTCCAGACATAAGTTATGAATAACTGCTCCGAGATTTTGTGAGGCACTAATCCAAATATCAAGCCGCGCTGAATCTCAGCCGAGATTACGGCATTGCCATCTTGGTATATGTAGTTATCATCTGGAAAATGGCGAACAATTACAGGCCATACGAAGTTTCAATATATTTTGCGGCATTAATAATACCATTTATCACAGTTAAATGTACCCACACCTTCAACCCCAGATAATCAAACTCATATGTGCCCCTCGACCAGGATTCAAACATTGGGGTGTCCATTCTTCTCCAGGTCGTCTCCATATTAGAATACGATTATCCATACCAATTTCCACTTTACATTCACCACTGAAGATCACTCTTTTCCGATAGTCATTTACAGTTCGGTGTCTATTCAATTTAAACCACGCTAAAAGTTTTTTAACATTCTCGGCACGAATTCTAATGGCCTTTTCACAACACACTTGTGATACCCTTCCTCGAATAATTTTCTCTGTACAGTTCGTTTTAGACACGGGTCTAGTCCTAAACTCAGAAGAAATTTCCTGGGCGTTTTCTATTCAATTTCACGACACTTCCAAGCCTTCGTGAATCACGCTAAGTAAGCAAAGATGGTCTGCCGCTTCTATGCTGATTGTCTACAGTTCCTCTGTCTTTTAACCGCCCTAAAACACCATTTAACTAGTAGGAAGTGGATGTCCTGTTTGCCGTGCAATGTCTGATCCTTTTAATCCAGCTGTATTTAATTCAGCTATAACCTTTTTCTCTGCTAATGTCAACTCCTTCCGTTTTGGAGCCATTCTCAAATATAGCATAGCAGACGACTTGAAATTTCCGGTGACCCTGAATGGTGAACTACTACGTCACAACTTTCGCTTGCAATATAAGAGGGGTAACTCTAATTCATTTACAGAGAAAAACCATTACAAACTTGGAACATCCAACACGCGAGTGCAACGACACATAAATTCTCTTCACTTTTGGCACGCGACTGTATATAGGTTAGTGATTAGCATTTTTTGAGCCGTAGTAGAGTAGAAATAAAATTCTTTTCATGGATGATGCAGTATAACCTCCTTGGTCTCCAAATATTTTAAATATATAAGCCTCCTTTATTACCTCGCCTTTTCTATTTCAAAACATTTCTCGACCTTGGCTGAGGCTATTCAGCAGCATCCGTAAAACAGCAAATTGAGCTCACTGACGGAAATCCCGCGATTTTTTACCAGCATATTTCCTAATTTTTAAGGATAAAATCTCACTTATAGGTAATGTTGCGCTGCCTATACACACTATATTGACACGAAAAACTGGGTGTTGCGATTCTTGTCGTTCGTCCTATTTCGTTTAAGCGGATTTTGGTTCATAGAGTCTTGGCTTACATTATCAATATGGAGCTATGGTTTCATTCCCTGAAGATTTTCTACATCATTACTAGCCAGTCTGGGAGTACTCGACCGTACTTAAAGCAATACAAACTGTAACTGACGGCAAATAATTTGTAAAATAAAAGAACAAAATAATAGAGTGACATATTTGTGATTGAGAATAAGTAATTTCGTCGAATCAGAGTTTATTTGAAACAATAATCGCATCAGATCAACAGAAAATGTCGATTCATGAATACTGGGCATCCCGTCCAATAATTCTTAGTTCGTCATCTCCGACGCAATGACCTCGGAGGTCACCAGCTTCGGAATATCGCGGAAGAGAAACACGTGTACACACCGTGTCAGATTAACATGCCAATTTGCTCAAAGAAAATTCTAAATCAAAATTTTGAGTGGCACATTTGCGTAATAATTGCTTTGAACGTTACACATGTAGTACTTTTAGTCATTCATGGCACAGTGCAATATTTCAAAACAAACGATATGTATATTTACTCACGTCGGTTTATAAATCTGTACGACCTTGACGTTTGACACTTTTTTAATGGATAATGGAATGTGTTACTCTACTACCATTTGATGCTATGTAGGCACAGCAGCCGTATAATGAATTGCCTCTTTTACGTCATCAGCCGCCACGATATTTAGAGATTTCCCCATGCAGCTCAATTTTCAGTGTAAACGTCAAATTAAATCTTGTTATCAGATGCAATTATTTTTTTATGCTAGGTTTTTGTGATCTGTATGGTACCAGTTTTCACCTATCAAAATTAAATTTTTGACCTTACGTTCCCTTTAAAGTCCCATCAACCTACTTTCACACACTAAACAGCAAACAACTTCTTTAGTGGGGATAATAATAAAGTGAAGTGTACACAGTGTTCAATTAATTTCTGGAAAATATTTTATTATTCTTAGTCAAATTTAAAACTATTCCTTCTTCTACATTTTGAGTCCATATGTAGAATGTCTGCAAAGAAAAGTATCTCATACATAAAACAATTTCTGACTTTCGGATTCGGTGTATAACAACAACTATGGAAAACTTTATTTTTTCCTCAAATTTATTTGACATCAGCGTTTATAAATGTCTACAAACTGAATTCTAGACTACACTTAAGTTTGGACAAGTGTCATAAATGTGCTCTTTAGCTCTGGAAAATTTGTACTCAACAAAATGAATACAGAAATAAAAATGTTGATCACTTTCATTATTACGACGATGAATTGTAATACAGGTGAGAAAACAGCACACGGGAAAAAAAAACAACAAAAAATAAACAAAATAAACAAAAAACAAAAAAAAAGCCAACAAACACATANAAAAAAAACAACAACAAAAAATAAACAAAAAAAACAAAAAAAAAGCCAACAAACACATACATGATAAAATGTCTCTGATTAAATTTGTTCACCAGTACACTAAACACAATGCTGTTTTCTTTTCAACTGTTCAAGTGTGTTCTTTTTAAAATGGAGAGAAGTCACGAAAGTCTTAATGATCAGCATTTGGCGGTGGACTTCGACTTCTGCTACGACTGTGACCATTTCTTGTTGGTGAATCTTCTTTTCCATGGCCTGGTGACCTTGACGCTGACCGACTGTATGACCTTGACCTGTTCAAAGATGACATTTTTTCAACTTACTTTACACACAATTAAAACATTCACAATGCTTTCAAACAAGTCACAATTCCTACCTTCTTGGAGAACCACTCCTTCTCCTGTCATATGACCTCGATCTTGATCGTGAGGCTGATCTCCTGTGAAAGCAAATATTTACAATTTTCAATTTTTTAAAAATTAATTGTACACTGTTTATGATAAAATAACAAACATGGTTCTTTAACAATTTCATTACCGGTAATGAAATTGTTCATTTACCTTCTCTCTCTGCTTCTTGACCTTGATCTCCTACAAATTATTGGGAAATTGCATGAAACATTACTTTTCACATGAGGAACTCTTTCTAACCTTGGTCAATTTAAAATAAATGCACAAGATTTGCTATTAAAGAGATATTTACCTTCTTTCATATGGACTCCTAGAACGACTCTTCCTATGAAAAAGATACACATCAGTTTATAAAGCACAGACAAAATCAGTGATATTTTAAGACCCCTATGGGTCCCAATTTTGGTCCATTCCCCTTTCCAAAATTGTCAATTTTTTTCAACCAATTTAGCTATGATTAGGAAAGGAAATTCAAAATGCATTTAAAAAAATATCAACATGTAAAGTGAATAATATACACAAGGTTAATAATGTGACCAGTTGAATGCAAAAATATCTTAAATGAGTAAACAAAAATGTTCTTGGCTCAAGTAAAAATCAGTCCTAAATCCAATGTTTCCTGAGGTTTTTCACAAATCACAGTATTTATGGGCATTCAACTGATTGCATTAGCTTTAGTGGTATAGAGTTCCCTTTGTAATTAAGAGGTTGTAAGTTCAAGCCTTGCCTATGTAATTGCTTCTTCAACAAAATGTGGTGTTAGCATGTGAAAGAACCCTTGTTGCTACAGCCCTGAGTGTAGAGTATAAGTCTAATATAATTCATTGTAGTACTTCACCTTTATAACTATTAAATGACATCTCAATATGAGTAAAATATTCTCAAAAGGATGTAATAATATAATAATGATTGGATTTTATATAACGCTTTATCTACCTAAGTACTCAAAGCGCTTTACAATACATTATGTAAAACAAAACATAAATCGAAATGAATAATCTTCATCCAGGACAAAAATTCTTGCTTTAGCGACAGCCCTGAGGAGAAGAAGAATGGGAAGCGACACACAAGGTATGTACAAATAACAATGGTAGAGAAACAAAGGTAAATGGAAGTAGGACATAGGAAGGTACAATTAACAGAAGGCAAAAGGAAGTAATACAAAGATAGAAAGAGCAATGCAAAAGTAGTGGAAGCAATATCACATACCTCTTCTGGTAAGGACTTCTAGATCGACTTCTCCTGCAAAAATCATACAACATATTAAAACCATGATATTAATCATATACGGTACCAATTTTTATGCACCAGATGCACATTTCGACAAATTATGTCTCTTCAGTGATGCTCAAACCGAAATGTTGGAAATCCGAAACATGAAAGTAATACTTTATAAAAGTGATCAATGTAGTGACAAAAGATTGGGGCCAAAAACTTCGAAGGATCAGAGCTATGCCTGAGGGAGATAATCCTTAATTTTGATATAAATTTCTAATTTTACCACTGCAATTAAATACATATCCGTATTTCAAGCTAGTAACATGTCGTTTAAAGATATAAGCTTTCCTATATATCCACAAGAGTCATGCTTTAAATTACTTTACCATCAACTCTAAATGTTAACCTTGAATAACTTAAAAGCTTCTAATAATTTGAAAATCAATCAACATAGAAAAATATTCCAGGTCAATCCAGGATACAAAAAACTTTAAAAGTTTTAATAAAAATTTTATCACTATGTCTTCTCAATGTAAAGAATGTAGAACATTACCTTTTCTCTGGAGTTCTTGATCTACTCCTCCTACAAATAGAGACAAAACTTATTAGTTATTCTCCCTGTATGTTAATTATCTAAAATACCTGAAAAAAGCAACTTCATAAAATCTATAGTCATTTATCAACCACATCAAAAATGGATTATTGATCTGTCAGTTGTACATGTAAATTATTTTTTCCACAAATATAGGCCAGCCATAATATTTCATGCATTCTCCCACCTTCGACTTCTCTTTGGACTTCTTGACCTTGACCTGTATCTGTGAAACAAATTAAAAGTGTTAGCTTTTGAAATATTTAAAAAAATTTCTTTCTAATGCTCAGCACTGAAGTCTATGTGAATACTGTAACCCACTTCGGACTTCTGCTTCTGGACCTACGTCTGCCGCGTCTTCTGTCATGATCACCCCCATAATAACTGTCTCTGTAAGGGGACCTTCTTCCTCCTCCACGATCCTTTGACCTCATCTGGTTAGGTGCTGAAAGAAATTATAAAAGTTTGCCATGCTTTCTGTTTCTTTTCAAATCCAATCACGTCTCTCAATATTCCTCATCCCCCCCCCATTTTATTACAGCATTTCTGATATTTGACACTAAAATATGGGAAGACTTCATTTGAAAAGTCACAAACATTTTATGTAACCAATTATTCTTTCATAACAGCATCAAAATATAGAAATATGATATTCTGAAGTTGTGCTAAACATAAAGAATTTGAAAATAAAGTTATACATTAAAAAAGAATAACTTACTTTTCCTATCACCTCGGGCGAATTCAACTTCCAGTTCCATCCCAAAAAACCTGGTTCTATCTAGATGGTACAGAGCATCATCTGCATCCCTGGAATCTTCAAACTTAAGCCTTGTTAAGGATTCTCAGCAGTGTAATGACCAGAAACTCAATAAGTAGTTTTAAACAAAATGGTGACATA
The DNA here is from genome assembly GCA_903981925.1 of Ostrea lurida. Classification (NCBI taxonomy): domain Eukaryota; kingdom Metazoa; phylum Mollusca; class Bivalvia; order Ostreida; family Ostreidae; genus Ostrea; species Ostrea lurida. The sequence continues at coordinate 72,948 of CAJDSM010021764.1, forward strand.
AAACAATGTGAAGTCCATGTTATTGTAGACATCTTACCATTAGCAAGAAAGTTGCTTTTCTACACCTTAATTTCCCCAAATGTTATGTTCTACAAATGCATTGCTTGGGAAGGAATCATAATTCAAACAGAGACAATGTTTCTGCTATAATGACTCCAGTAATATAATGAATGTAAAATTTCATTTACTCATTACTGATTATCTGAAAGCAAGCATTTGGAATGTTTCGATTTCAGAGAACATCAATTGTCCATAACTATACATTTGTAGGTTGGATACTTTAATTATACGATGATTTCACCTTGAATTGTTGTTAACATGTCACATAGTATTAAATGTAGTATTGCTGTGATCATATAGGAAGACCCTCTGAGTAAATGGACATCCCTTCACTTGTCATTCTTTGACTTTAACTTGAGGGTCCATGACTTTTGACTTTAACTTGAGTATCCGTGACTTTTGACTTTAACTTGAGTATCCGTGACTTTTGACTTTAACTTGAGTGTCCATGACTTGCTCTCTGTGAATTCTCGGGCTTGCCTTCTTGAACTTGATTTCTGTGACTGTTCTTTGAGTGCTTTGCTTTCTTTAACTTGAATTCTGTGACTTGCTTTCTTGCTACTTTATTATCTTTCCCTCTGAGATCTGTTAGGCCTGACTTGTGACTTGAAATGAAGACTGTGACTTGCCTTGTCTTGCATTCTTTATCTTGATCAGTCAGGTTAACTATTATTAATATATATTCATTATTCAACAGTCAAAAACATGAAAACAATTATCAATAAGTATATAGCTTACTGCATTAATACTTAAAAATGTTCATAAAACTGATTTTACATTTCATACACAGGAAATAGTTGCACAAACACTTTTCTTAACCAACTGTTTAGCAATTTACTAATTCATGATAATGTGCAACTAGATCCTGAATATAGACTTTAAAATTTGGAACTCTGTAGGTTTACAATAGATAAGATTACGAAACTTTCTGTAAACCTCATTAAATCAGCTGGAATGTATAAGCAAGTAGATAGGACTGTATCTTGTCTTTGTCTTGACTTGAGTAGCAGTGCAAAGTCTTGAATGGACACCACTGTGTCTGTTAATGTCATGCACTCTGTATCTGTACATTTGAGAGGCGTTAGCTTGACAAGATCTTTGCCTTTTTCTGTTACAAGAGACCCTTGTCAAAACTGTCCTACTTTTATTTGAAACGCAACACCATCATCAACCAACTGTACAGTCTGATAAAGAAAAACAAGAAATTAAGATCAATGATATGCACGAAAAGTTTACCAACAGCAAGTTTTAAAGGATATTGTACATATGCAAAACCTCTTGGATCTCGTGTGTAATAGTCTACTGGAACATAGACATCCGTTAAAGGTCCATATTTACCAAACAATGCTCGCAATTCTTCTGCCATTTCTTCAGCCCTATTATCAATTATTCAAAAATCAAATGCAATGTCAAATTCTAATTCTGAGATGTATCAGTAGTAAGCAAGTGCTATTTTCTCTCTTATATTTTTACTCCAATTCACAAAGAATATAATGATCAACAAATATAAATCTGGGCAATTTTCTTTTTCATCAATTTCTCTTTGGGGGTGTTTAAAAGTAATTATAATTCAATGAGTTGTTTTAATAATGCTGAATAGCAGAGGGGGAGGGAGAAAGCATGACTCAATTATCAGGTTGGGAACACTCAACACTTCCTTTTTAACGAGATCTTCTCGCTAAAACATGATTATCCCTCTCTAGCAAAAACTAAACAGTACCATATACAGATGACTTGCTGATTTTCTTGAAAATAATGGCAAATCCTGTGCATTGCTAAACAAGTCATATGTAACAAAAAATATCAGACACGGAGGGAATTTATACCTTGATCAAAATGAATAACTTAGAAAAAAAAATCTTTATTAACATCGCTGCGTAAGTGAGCAAAACGCTGTAACCCAATGCAAACTGCGAGTACTTTTGTTTTGCAGCAGAAATATCTGACATAGCACTTAAATTTCTTCTTTTTCATGTGAAGTACAAATATGTAAATTCCTCAGTGTTTTTCTTAGTTGTATAGGATACCATATATTCTTCTCACTAGAAAGGGATAATCGCATTTTTATAGCGAGGAGATCACGCTGTAGTATTCCCAACCTGTTTATGGGCAATGCACCTTATTAGAGCTATCAGAGTAGAAATATATCTCTCTATAAAAGCTGCATAAAATTCTATTTCAAAAACATGTTAAAATTTCATTAGAAATAACAATTCATAATTATGGACAGTGACTCTTGGTCTTAACTTCCCCAAAGGGAAGACAACTCACGAAAAAAAATATCACAGCAAATATATTGACAAATATCAATAATATTCTAAATATTTTTCATTACACATAAGTGGGATACAGTAACTAATTAACTTATCACTATGCACATTGCAGCATTTGAAAACACGCATGTCCGCTATATTGCTTTGTTAAGTCTTGGAACAGCCATCTTGATTAATGAATTATACACGCTATTGCAAACAAACAAAATTAAAAAAAATCATAGATCAACAAACCTTTCTGTCGATGGCACATTTCTAACATATAAAGAAGAGTTCGGAGGCCTAGAATAGCGCGACATCACTAGATCTATAAAATATATTTTGGCCCTAACGTTTCTACCTCGTTTCTGCTTTAGAGATGAAAACGAGGCTTGGCGATTATGTATTAATTGGTACTCAAAATGATTCGTATAAAATTCTATAGAAGTAACAACGTACATTTATACAAACTAACAAGTCAACTTTATTGTAACGAAATGACTTCGTTAAGACGTCAATTCCCCATATTTATCAATCTCCTTTACGTCTCTGTCCCGTTTTACAGATTTTTGTAAAAACATTGAACGAAAGGGAAAACACTACTTGTGAGTGTTCCTTACTTGTTAAAATTAATATATATACGGTGTGACCGTTTGGACCGAGCGAAGCAAGAACTGTTTTTGCAAATCATTAATTTATTTAAGTACGGTAAGTTAGAAATAGAAATATTTATTACTAAAATGTACTGAGAAGTCTTTGAATTTGCGTGCAGCAATATCACAAAATGAAATTTTTTTATGAAACACAAAAATCATTTCTTACAGAAATGCGTTGAAAAAGAAAAATTGATACCCAGTGGAACAGTGGAACCAATGTTTTCTTAAACTATCTCTCTCTCTCACTTTCTGTCTTTCTTATACAAAAAATCTTCCATATTTTCAGATACTATGTTTTGTTGTTTTCTGATAGAGAATGACGTAGTATCTGATATGTGAAACAAAATAAAAAATTAAAAAAAAATAAAAAAAATGTGTTTTTCCTATGCGCTAAAGAAAACAAAACATTGCAGCTAATTCGACGTCACAATGCCACTGTTCACGTCGACAATACGACGTCACAAGTAACACGGGAAATATAACGTCAGCGGGGCGTAAGCAGTGCATTGTGACGTTACATCTAACGTCAATGTTTTCTTTCAAACCAAAAGATTATAAACAACAAGAATGCATCCCGTTTGCAATCGAAAATACTCTATAGATGAACAATTTATCCAAGAAAATTAAATTTGCATAAAGTGAGCGCATCTACTTTTTTATTTATTGGAACTTGTGAACTCGTTCATCTATTAAGTCGTACGTACTTGCATGTATCTAGTTTTCTATCAATAATTAGGTACAACTGCAACAAAAAGAATTTATACTACTGATTTTGAAGAAATAGTGTTTTGAATTTAACAAATAACATGTCAGAGTTACATTATTTGTAACAGTTAGGTTACTTGAATATCTGTTGAAGCAATTAAATTAATAAAAATGGCTCACGAAAATTTCCTTGAACTATGTCGAGATGATTTGTTCTCTTTGCTATTTTGAGTTTTTTCTTTACATACGTGTTACCTTAGAGCCTTGCTTCGCGGACGGGCCTTCGCTCGGTATTAAATTAGAAATAATCAAAAACTTATTGATATTTTGACTTTAAAAATTTAAACGTTTAAACGCAAAAATAGTTCTGACAAAAATTTAAAAATTAAAACTTATACGACCAAAAATAACAAATAAGTTTATAAAATTTGAATTATTTCTTTTTTAATATGTTACAAAGTAATGATACGAACACTCACAAGTAGTTTGTGTTCCATTCTTACGCCTATGTAAGGGCGGTCCTTCGAATGAGACCGCAAAAAACAAAGGCCCCGTGTCACGAAAAAGATCTCTCCCTGCTGCAAAGGCCGCATGTAATGCGCTTAAATTCGTACATTTAAGTGTAGGCCATTCTGTACCGCTTCAAGAGACAAAACCACAAGTTATTGCTTATAAGTCCGAGCAGTGGCAGATCCAGGATTGTCAGGGGGGGGGGGGGTGTTGAAAAAGGAGCCAATAAGCTTACACTTTTAATTTTGATGCCTTCAAATTATATATTACCATGCACGAAAGTTCAAATATTTAAAAAAAAAAAAAAAAAAAAAAAATGTGATTTAAATGTAAATCCAAAATGCATAGCAATTAAATGGGCAATATTTATGATATTGTATATACAAAGTGATGGAAAACATGTATATAGAGCTACATCAATTGTTAATACTTTGATCAGTATCAATATTTTTTTCACTATATATGTTTACTGTGTATCATGAAGGTATATTGGCTGTCATGTTCTATATTATTTACAATACTACTTTGATTGATTATATGAATGTGTGTGATTGTGAGTGATTGTTAGTGTAATGTCATATACATGTGTTATTATGTTTATATAAATGTCTAAAAATAAAAAACATTATAAAAAAAAAAAGAAGAAAAAAAAAGAAAGTTCAAATAATATATATTACTATATTAATAACAAAATTCTGACTCATTAAAGTATTTAACTACACTAAGTCTTCTTACAAATTCTAAAATTTAATGCAGATATGGCAGCTAGCTTCAATCTTTTTTAAAAGATAGGCTTGTTTGTAGAATATATAGATGGGTCACAGCGCTGTGAAAACGTTTAAATTAGAGTTATCTTTCTTTTATCCTATTTTTCATCTGATGACATTTCTTCCAAACCAAACACTTGTCTGCCTATGGGGATCAGAAAGAACTTTGCCTAACCCTTACAATATGGGAAGCCTTAATGGAAACAGTGGGCTGTCGCGGAGTCTAGCACCCAATACATGCATATTAATATATACACATTCTGACTTCGTCTATTTGTTTAATTTTATATTGTCTGTCCGAGTGAAGGGGTAGCATATAATTATATACGTCCTATATCCTCCCTATGAAAGTCAAGGCCTTTTATCAATGTGCTTTCTGGGGGTAAGCAGGGTCAAGTTCATTCATTCACTCAAAATTACAAACGCTTGGCATGTAACCCCCCCCCCCCCCAACACACACAATCAGGCGGCGGATCCCAGGATTTCGGTTAGGGGGGGGGGGCGTGGGGATTTTATTTTTTTTGCAGAGGCCGCCTTTAAGGCCCCCAGTGGTCCAAGCAGGGCCAAGCCATGAAATTTGTAAGTTTTTAGTGATTTAGGGTAAATATTTTAACCATAAATAATTTAGCCCTCATATAGGTGAAGATTTAACACCCTCCTCCAGGGCCGTAACCACAGGGAATTCGCATTTGGGGGGGGGGGGAATGCACAAAGACTAAAGGTATCAGGATTTAAAAGGCTGCAGTCAGGTCCCCACAGCTGGTCCGAGGAATAACCCTGTAGGGGGTCGGCTAGGGGCGAAGCCACGCCGCGGAAATAGCTTTAAGAAATTAGCATTGTTCATTGCGTCTGGGGGTGTTAAAAAGGCCCCCTAGAGGCTAGAGTTTATCCAGGAATGGGCCCGCGCTGTTAAGGGGGTTCCCGCAGGGGGCGAAGCCCGAAGGCTAGAAAATTTTAAGCATTTCATTGCGTGCTGGGGGGTGTTTTTTAGGCCCGCTAGCGAGGAATTACAGAATATGGCCTCTGCCCTTAGCGGGGTCCAGGGGCGGAAAGCCCCCCAGAAGGCTGCGAGAGGGTTAAAAAATTTAGCCATCTTTCAAAGTTTAAAAATGGGGTGCCACGGGGCTACCGCAGTGCAACCCCACTGGTTACAGCCTTTGCTTTCTTACAAGCCTAATGAACAAAGGCAGGTAAATTTATTTTGACCGAGATATTTTTGCACATTAAATCTGTGTTTATCATATATCCCCGAGTAACCCCTAATTGCATTTTGAAAAAAGGAAAAATTTTAGGGGGGGCGTGCCCCCCCAGTCGGCCCCTTTCTAAATCCTGCCAAGTGGTATCGTGCGCGCTGCGCTGTTTCCTCTCTCCTTCTCAAC
>CAJDSM010021766.1:8699-28787 GCA_903981925.1 Ostrea lurida
AAGAGATAATAAATATGAGTATGCACAGATGGCCATCAATCGATATAAACATGTCTAACAAATGATTCAATGACAGATCATGATAAGGACCACAAATATTTGAGAAATGCTTGATCAACTAATTTGTCAGTAGCTTGTCTCGATTTGAAAATTATCATATGCAGAACATGCTTTCGCGTGCCGAATCAAATGATAGACATAAACAGATTAAGTTAGTGATTTCAAATGGAAAAATGCTACATAAAAGGAAAGTTGACGATGGAGAAGTTGTGGTCAACCAATTTGTCAATACAATGGAAAATAATGTCGCCAAAGGTTTATATTTATGGTTTGGGGCTAACAAAAGTACTGATTAAAGGGACATGGACACGTTTTGAACTAAACATGTTCAAATTTTAGCTTGCCAATTGCTTGACCAAGGTATTTCTAATGGCCAGGAAAAAAATTACGTCATCTGTTGACTTCATGTGAGATACAGCACTTACAATCTCTTTTGTTATGTAAACAAGACCCGAGCCATGATTTTGTTTACATATATTTGAATATGCTACTAAACGTTCCATTTAAAGCAGATTTTTTTTTTCAAATTAGAAGTTCATTCTTAACACAGTTAAACAGTGTCCAGTGTTTCTCACTCTCTAATGTTTTAAAATTGATATTTTCTACGAAGCAATCTTTTTATAAACATAAACAAGGCTCGAGCCTTGGTTTCATAGCGAAGATATGTGAGCGCTATATCTTACTTGTAACTCAACATCTGACTTTCAAATTTTGCTGACCACTTTAAATACTTGAATTAACATTAAAAACACAAAATTGGCAATCTAAAATTTGAACATTTTTAGTTCAAAACGTGTCCATGTCCCTTTAATATCAATAGATGATAAGTACAAGGAATTGATAACAAAACCTAGAATCTCTATAATGTGTATAGTGTATTGAGGTATGAGGAACTTAGTAACATTGAAATATCTTATAGGCTTTCTGTAAAACTTCTCTTATCAGCATTGAGGATGAATATCTTTTGATCTGAAATATCCTTTTTATAACAATGTTAGAACAATGTTAGAATAACAAGTGCGTTCAACTAAGTACATTCAAGAAAAGCCATTAAATGCACACAAAATATTTGCATGTAGGCAATGCAACTTGTGATCGATTATTTATTTTCAAACAAAAATCATTAGATTTTACCAAGCTTCAAACGATGCATTTTCACACCTGACTGGCACTCACGGAAGTGGATTATGAAGACTGACGAGTCAGGAAATGGCCTAATGCATTTCTTGAAATAAACAAGGAAATACGTTGTGCAGCCAAGCTCAGAAAATGAATTTCATGACAAATGAGATATTATGCCGTGCGCACGTGATAATTTTTTTTCAGCAACAAAGATATCGTTGGTCCTAGATAATGTAAGTTTACAACCCGTGCTGTGACACGGGGCCTCGGCTTTTCCGATTCATCCGAATGACCACCCCATTCAGTTGCCTCTTACGAACACGCAAGGGAATGCTGGGGACCTATTTCTAACCCGGACCCCCACGGGTTGTAAACTTACGATTATCTAGGACCAACGATATCTTTGTTGCTGAAAAAAAAATTATCACGTGCGCACGGCATAATATCTCATTTGTCATGAAAATTCATTTTTCTGAGCTTGGCTGCACAACGTATTTCCTTGTTTATTTCAAGAAATGCATTAGGCCATTTCCTGACTCGTCAGTCTTCATATCCACTTCCGTGAGTGCCAGTCAGGTGTGAAAATGCATCGTTTGAAGCTTGGTAAAATCTAATGATTTTTTGTTGAAAATAAATAATCGATCACAAGTTGCATTGCCTACATGCAAATATTTTGTGCATTTAATGGCTTTTCTTGAATGTACTTAGTTGAACGCACTTGTTATTCTAACATTGTTCTAACATTGTTATAAAAAGGATATTTCAGATCAAAAGATATTCATCCTCAATGCTGATAAGAGAAGTTTTACAGAGCCTATAAGATATTTCAATGTTACTAAGTCCTCATACCTCAATACACTATACACATTAATAGAGATTCTAGGTTTTGTTATCAATTCCTTGTACTTATCATCTATTGATATTAAAGGGACATGGACACGTTTTGAACTAAAAATGTCCAAATTTTAGATTGCCAATTTTGATGTTTTTAATGGTTAATCAAGTTATTTAAAGTGGTCAGCAAAATTTGAAAGTCAGATGTTGATAAAGTAAGATATAGCGCTCACATATCTTCGCTATGAAACCAAGCTCGAGCCTTGTTTATGTTTATAAAAAGATTGCTTCGTAGAAAATATCATTTTAAAACATTAGAGAGTGAGAAACACTGGACACTGTTTAACTGTGTTAAGAATGAACTTCTAATTTGAAAAAAAAAATCTGCTTTAAATGGAACGTTTAGTAGCATATTCAATATATGTAAACAAAATCATGGCTCGGGTCTTGTTTACATAACAAAAGAATTGTAAGTGCTGTATCTCACATTGAAGTCAACAGATGACGTTAATTTTTTTCCTGGCCATTAGAAATACCTTGGTCAAGCAATTGGCAAGCTAAAATTTGAACATGTTTAGTTCAAAACGTGTCCATGTCCCTTTAATCAGTACTTTTGTTAGCCCAAACCATAATATATAACCTTTGGCGACATTATTTTCCATTGTATTGACAAATTGGTTGACCACAACTTCTCCATCGTCAACTTTCCATTTTATGTAGCATTTTTCCATTTGAAATCACTAACTTAATCTGTTTATGTCTATCATTTGATTCGGCACGCGAAAGCATGTTCTGCATATGATAAATTTTCAAATCGAGACAAGCTACTGACAAATTAGTTGATCAAGCATTTCTCAAATATTTGTGGTCCTTATCATGATCTGTCATTGAATCATGTTGTTAGACATGTTTTATATCGATTGATGGACCATTCGTTGCATACTCCATATTTATTTGATTGAAATACACCGCGTGTACTGTGTATTGCCTTTTGTCCGTCGTCTGTCCGTCCGTCTGTCTGTAAACTTTTCACATTTTCGACTTCTTCTCAAGAAACCGCTAGGCCAAATTCAACCATACTTGGTTAAAACTCATCTTAGGTAAAGGGGATTCAAGTTTTTTCAAATGAAGGACCAGGCTTATTCAAAAGGGGAGATAATCACAAAAATAGGGTGGTACCATTTAAAAATCTTCTTCTCAAGAACCACTGGGCCAGAAAAGCTGAAATTTATATGAAAGCTTCCTTATATAGTGGAAATCAAGTTTGTTCAAATCATGACCCCCGGTGGTACGATGGGGCCTCAATAGGGGATCAAAGTTTTACATGTGATATATAGGGAAAATCTTTAAAAATCTTCTTTCAAGAACCACTGGGCCGAAAAGCGAAATTTATATGAAAGCCTTCCTGGTATAGTGGAGATTCAAGTTTGTTCAAATCATGACCCCCGGGGGTACGAGGGGCCACCAATAGGGATCAAAGTTTTACATATGATTATATAGGGAAAAACCTTTTAAAATCTTCTTCAAGAACCACTGGGCCAAGAAAGCTGAATTTTGTATGAAAGCTTCCTGGTATAGTGGAGATTCAAGTTTGTTCATATCATGACCCCCAAGGTATGATGGGGCCAGAATAAGGATCAATATTTTACATGTAAATATATAGGGACATTTTTCATTGAACCAGATGAGTGAATATTTACCTGAAAGCTTCCTGATATGGAGTCGATTTAAGTTTGTTCAGATAATGCCTCGATCCTCCATTCTCCGGGGGTTGGGTTGGGCCAACAATAGGGGATTAGATTAAAGTTTTTACATACGTATATGTAGGGAAAATTTAGTCCACAGTGGCGATTCTAAATCCCAAACTACTGCTCTCCTTACTGAAGCAGTGCTCAGATGAGCGATGTGGCCCATGGGCCTCTTGTACATTCTTTGCATACTCCGTTTACTTGATTGAGATACACAGTGGGTGTGACCGGTCAACAGGGAATGCTTACTCCTCTTAAAAAGCTGGTCCCACCTCTGGTGTGTCCAGGGGTCCGTTTTTGCCCAACTCTTGTTTTTTTATTCTATTTTGAACTCACGAGATTGATCACTGACCGTTCTCTTTGCCTTTATATGTATGTAAAGCTATAATTCTAGTTGAATGTAAGTACTGTAATTTTAAAAGTGTGTGTCAAATTATCTTGGTACTATATGACTTACCAAACTACGAAAACATTTATACACATCACAAACAAAAGCACTGTTTTTTCCATTATTTATGCTACTTTGCTACGATTTTCTAAATAAAGATTCCAGGTTGCTAGTAATGACTCTGGCGAAGATATCAAATGGAATCCAAGAATCGAATTGAAGTTCATCTCAACCGCGGCATTCGAAACAAATCTGGGCAAATGTCTCACCAAACCTGGGCAACTCCTAAGTGTAATGTCCAGTTTGGCAGCTACAATGCCGATATATGCATCGTCTATGGGTATTGGTTTTACATATGGAATAGAAGCACTTAAGTACCACGTGACGTCCTGTGACGTAAGAATAAAAAACCCTCCCAAATATGGCGGGTAAATATCAAACGGGTAATCCTTCCACGACAGAAACCATTTAGAACCGTGGTCCCTGAAGGGGGTAGAGAAGCGTAACAACTGGCCAGCCATCAGTCCTACTTGTCTTTCTCTCCGTTTGATGTATTTTCGCACATTCTCTAAATTGAGAAACACATCATCGTCAATAAAAAAGATTAAATTTGGCATGTGCACAGTAGTGGGATGCCCAGTTAAACCCCATGGTCGTTTTTAGGGTATTGTTGCTGTAGCTGTCAAAGAAGTCCTCTTGGACGATGTCTCTGTGCAATTCCGACTCAACACCGATATCAGCTTCCAAACCCGTCGCGTGCCCTAGCAAGAAAATTATTATTGTATCGACGTATGTTACATTCCCCCATGTTTTTCGAATTGCATCTCTCATTTTGAAATTTGATCCTTTGGATTTGACAAGAATTGCCAATTGCAGCGTTTTGTTTGCACACGTATCTGCAGCCGCATGTATATATTTGAAGGGATGTGGATTGATTTGCTTGTTTTCCACTTTTTTTCCACTAAGTAGAGCTTTCACCAGTTGAGAAAAATCCACTTCTAAAGGGTACTGTCGAGGAATAAAGTTCAATTTTCTCTTTTCTACGTCTCTTGTATCCAAGGTTGGCCATGCTTTCAACAAAATTTCATTTGGTTTACGAGAATACGGTATTATGTTTGTATTTTCTGCGAATCTTAAAGCGTCTTTTAGTTCGCTGACGGCGTGTCCTTCAATATTTGGAACCAGTTTGTAATGTTGTGTGTGTCTAGGTTTTGGAGTTTCCTTGACGTCAGTCTGATATGAACCAGCAGAATAAACGTATATCCAACATAGAATGATAGATAAAATAATACTTGCATTTCGGAAGTACCTCCGAGTCTTTCTTCTTCTGTAGAATAGTCCCGAGCTGATCATATTACATGCACCTCCGAAAGGTAATCGGAGAGATTGAACTTGACTTAAAAGACTATTTAACAGGCCGAAGTGAAGTGAATTTTTGACGGAAATTTCCGTAATCCAAATATAAATAAACATGAACGAGTAAGAATTGTTGACATAAATGGTTAAGAATAAAATTAAAGTAACGCTTCATTGCATGAACAATTTACGATACTTATAAATGTCGATTGTCCAGTGTAATCAACCAAACTAAAAGTGTAATCCTGTGTGTCAAGCAAAGATAGAGAGATAGATAGATAGATAGATAGATAGAGAGAGAGAGAGAGAGAGAGAGAGTTCATCTAAGCATCAGTGTTGCTAATTTGCCCCTCTTTCGTCGGACACTAGCCCCCCCCCCTCCCTTGCACTTGGGGATAAGGCGAGAGCTTGTGTACTGTACTACTGCATGTGTAAGGAATTGTATATATACATGCTGTAACTATAGAACTTGATTCGTTTTAGATGCAAGTCTTTTCATATGCGCATTTGAAGTTAAACGACTTTCCCATGATACGAAAAAAATGTAACATTCCTATAGTAGATTCACAGGAGGCACATGTAATCGATGAGATTTTTTATCATAATTTTCAAGCTATACAAAACAGGTAATATTTACCAATCTATACAAAACAGATGTCTATCAGCCTATTAAAGACAAATAATATTTATCAAGCTATACAAAAATGATAATATTTATCAAGCTATACATTTTAACAGGTAATATTTATCAAGCTATACAAAATAGTGTGGGGTAGGAAAGATTCATCTTCACTAGGCGTTCACTAGGAAGACTCATCTTTCCTTGTGGAGCTGTTGACCCCTTACAAGGCCAAGTTGGTGGGATTTTTACCATAACTTTACATTTTGTATTTGTTGTACTTAGAAATTTTCTAGTCATACTACTTTTTCTAATTTTGTACTTTACATGTATTTTGTATACATGTATGTATTGTAATTACATGTATTTTGTTTATACATGTTGTATCGTTAATTTTACATGTATTTTGTTATACAATGTTTTTATTGTAATTTACATGTATTTTGTTATACATGTTTGTATTATTTACATGTATTTTGTTATACATGTTTTTATTGGAATTTACATGTTATTTTGTTATACATGTTTGTATTCTTTTTATAAAAATTTTATTCTCAGTATGAGTAAAATTTTTCGCAATTTTCAGTCGGTGTTTTGTTGTTAAAATGAAGGAGGAAGGCTTAAATGTAAGTTATGCACATAACTGTTTTTATGTCGACGATTGAATTTTGGTTAAATGATCTTTAATTACCCTTTTGTTACTGATTTTAAACCCGTAGGTAACCTCCCGTTTAGTGAGGTTTCCCGGCCACTGATTGGATGAAGCCTTGGGCCCCGTGCACAGTTAGCGTTAGTCGTTACGTAATCTTTTTCACATTAGGCGTTAATCTGTGTGTATTCAGACAGTGAATGTTTACCTCTAAGCTTTCTTCAATTTCCTCCCACCTACCCCTTCAACTCCCTTATAATTGTTACGTGTTCTTGAGAATCTCGGAGTGGTATTGTCACTTTCTAGTGCACGCTCCTCTCGAGCAAGTATATTTTCTAATGGCATATTGTATATTTAATAGCAATACATTTTTGTTCGTATAAGAGGGTCCGCCATTTATTTTTGTTTACTCGCAATTCATTGCCGCGGACACACAGGTTTCCATACTTTTTCACAAATTTATCTATGGTTTTTCCTGGGCGGCGAGGGAAGCACATCATGTATTTACAAGCCAAGTTGTGGATGGGGACGTTGACCCCTTACAAGGCCAAGTTGGTAGATTTTTACCATAACTTTACATTTGTATTTGTTGTACTTAGAAATTTCTAGTCATACTACTTTTCTAATTTTGTACTTTACATGTATTTTGTATACATGTATGTATTGTAATTTACATGTATTTGTTATACATGTTTGTGTGGACTGTTGACCCCTTACAAGGCCAAGTTGGTGGATTTTTACCATAACTTTACATTTGTATTTGTTGTGCTTAGAAATTTTTCTAGTCATACTACTTTTTCTAATTTTGTACTTTACATGTATTTTGTATACATGTATTGTATTGTAATTTACATGTATTTGTTATACATGTTTGTTATCGTAATTTACATGTATTTTGTTATACATGTTTTTATGGGAATTTACATGTATTTTGTTATACATGTTTGTATTCTTTTTATAAAAATTTATCTCAGTATTGAGTAAAAATTTTCGCATTTCAGTCGGTGTTTTGTGTAAGGAGGAAGGCATAAAATAGATAATATTTATCAAGCTATACAAACCAGGCAATATTTATCAAGCTATACAAAATAGGTAATACTTATCTTGAGCTATACAAAATAGGTAATATTTATCACGCTATACAAAATAGGTAATATTTATCAAGCTATACAAACCAGATTATATTTATCAAGTTACAAAAAACAGATATTCATCAATGTATGCAAAACATATATTTTATCAAGCTATCCAAAAACGATGACATTTCCCAAGCTATACAAAACAGATAATATTTATCAAGCTATACAAAACTGATGATATTTATCAAGCTATACAAAACTGATAATATTTATCAAAAGGTGAAAATAACAAACGGTGATAAATCTAAACGGAATATACACTAAAAGTTGGGAAAAGACAGATCCCTGGATTTACCAGGTGGGATCAGGTGCCTAGAAGGAGTAAGCATGCCTTGTCGACCGGTCACACAAGAAGTAAGACCTATTTCTTGATCAGATAAACGGAGAAATTCCCAGGCAAAATCAGTGTATAAAGAACGAATTAGCAATTGCATGAAAAAGGTCATACAGCATTTAACACAAGTGCGGGTTGTAGTGGTAAACTAGATCGTTGTAACGACCATAGAATTTGCGAAATGCTGTCTTTATACGTGAATGTTGAAATTTCTGCAACAATGACTTCTTTGTCTGTAGCCTGTATTGATTTAAAAATTGATCATGCGCATAACAAGCTCTTGTGTGTCGAATCGGTTGAAAGGCTTTATATAAACACCATATGCAGGTGATGATGAAAGGTTCCTACATAAGTGTGGGAAGTCAACGATGGAGAAGCTCAAATCATTCCGTTTGTCAAATTGTTGAGTTGTTAGTTTGCCGTTAATGTTTTATGTTCAATAAAATATCTACGTACGAATAAGATGTGGAAGACTGTGGTGTTTTTATTTCGAGTTCACTGGGATATATCGAATCGACTTAAGAATTATGGACTATTATTAACAGATAAAACATCGTCAATGTATGTAAATATCGAGTTAAAGGCACAACTAGATATTTTTTTCTTTTCTTTAGAAGCTTTTGAATAAATTCTGGCTCGCAAGAGCTAATAAAGAAGGTATACGAAATAGATTCAAGCTATACAACATATGCATAGCTACACTCGGAATGGAATCACAACGGTTACCTCACCTCTCTATTCTTCTGAACGAAGATTTATTGATTCGTTAATAACAGACCAAATACTGCAAGCTGAACAAAATATTTTATACATCCTTAGAGGAATATTAAAAGAATCATAGATACCATCACTTAATGACAATGGTGACAGAGGAGAAACAGATTTGTGTTTCATCAATATTTTACAATGTCAAGTTTGTAAATGCAGTTCTTATAAGAATTCCGACTAATAGCGGCATGAGTATGAGCTATGTTATCATAACGAATGTGTAAAAATATTTGGGTTGTTGAAAAATTCTTAAAAGTGCTTTCAAGGGAAGAAAAAACGTCGTAAATTACTTTCAGAATACTCCCAGAAGTTAACAGACGCGAACAAATGTTTGTGTAACTGAACCCAAACATTGTATCTTCGATCACTTTAGATCTCAACTCTACTTCAAAGATGATGAATTCAAAGATAAAATAATACTCCTCTTGACAGTAAGTGAAAGTCAATCATTTCTGGAGTTCCATAATGGTAAATCGATTTTTAGATGATTCCAAGAAAACCCTTCTCTCCAGTTATCATCGATATGACTACCTAACTTGAATATATAGGGGATGCGTCATTAAAGGGAATTAATAATTAGGGTTTCTCATTAGGACGCGACGTGCACTTCCAGTAGAACGTGACATGTACTTCTTAGTAGCATACTTTTCAGTAGCATGTGATATGTAGATCTCAGTATCACATGTATCTCCAAGTAGCACGTGACATGTACTTTTCAATAGCATGTGATACGTACTTCTCAGTAGCACGTGACAAGTACTTTCAGTAGCACATGATATGTACTTCTCAATAGCACGCGACGTATAGTTCTCAGTAGCACGCAACACGTGCCTCTCAGTAACACGGGACACTAGCACATGCATGACAGTACTTTTTATAAGCACGTGATATATACTCAGTAGCATGTGATATATACTTTCAGTATCACGAGACATGTACTTTTCAGTAGCACGTGACATGTGACGTTGTATTTATTTCTCAGTGGAATCTGTCCTCCGGTTTCATATCTTTCAACAGTTACGACTAAGATTAGATTCGTAGACATACAAGAAACCATATACTATGCTAACTAGTGCTATATGTAAAAATAATCAGGGAGGCAGATAATTTTATGACTTTAGACATTTATTCAATAAATATATAATTTGAAATCTAGATTTGAAATCGTAACTTTCCAAAATTATACAAAACCGTACATATTTGGCTAGAATTCGTTATTTTATGTATATATAATATTCTTTACATATTTTACTCAAAACTAAATTTCACATGATTATGGTGTACTTATGTCTTTCAAATGATTTGATACGCAGTCCTGTCTGAACATTTTAATTCGAGGCAGGCACTGATCGACAAATCCCGCGATAAATAAGATTATACATGTACTAAGGGGATTTCAACAGTTTCGTTTAAGGTGAGCATTTTTGTAATTTCTGTAGTCATTATAATGATCGAATTAACAAATACAAGCCGCCACTGAGTCCATTGCTGTCTGAATTGTTAGGCTGGCCTTTGACTACGGGTTATTCCGATTACCTGATCAGGATATAGGGCTAGCGCTCATGGCGGTTGTGACCGGTCAACAGGGGATGCTTGTAAACATCACCTAGATACCTGATCCCACCTCTGGTGTGTCCAGGAGTCCGTGTTTGCCCATTCCTTGAAAGGATTTGTGACACTGGCCACTGTTCGTCACATTATTCATTGAGAATATTTCAGCAGTTCACAGATAAGAGTTTCGTCAGATATACCTAAATACGGTGGTAATTATTCACACAAATTGGTGCACGAGACATACTTAGAAAATACTGTACAGGTCAGCGGTAATAATGTTATTCTGCTGATGTGTCAGTCGTTAAAGTGAGCATATTATATACATCACGATTCATATTACAGTGCAATTATGCAGCTGCAAAGCATTAACAAGAAAAAGGCTATCATTAAGATTTGTTTGACATTAAAGGCAAGAACGTTGGAAATGTAAATGTTTGGCAGAACGTTTGGATGAAGGCTTATCTATAATTTCTCCCTGATGCTTAATCCTATCATGTTGTGCATATTAGATATGTGTAAATTGATAGAACAAAATCGAAACAGTGGTTTTTTGAAAGTGATGTCGCTAGCTATGTACAGATAAATTTCGAAAAGCACGCAGGTGTTCTGTAAGATTCAAGTCATACTGGGGCAATGCTGGAAAAGATAACCATCTCAAATTAATGATTAATAGGATTATTTAAACAGAAAGGACATACGCCAGACGCTTTCATACACATGAAAACTCAATATATCTGCAGTTTACAAGGAGAATCGACTTCCTATCTTATTGAATAGCCACCATATATTGAATACCAGTATCATCAAAGGAATTCAAGTACATGCATGTATTATGTGGGCGGTTTTCTCTCTCGATTGTTTGCATAAGATATATAAGTTATGCAGTTTAACATCATTTTGATATGACTGGTAAAAACGGAGCACTAGTCAATTTAATGCAAGGAGGAAACGGTAATTTTCTAATGCATATTTATGAAGTGTTGACGTTTATGGCGAATGCGCGCACACTTTGCATGGAGAAAAGATGCGACAAAATATTGCTCTGATTTCCAAATCGATTAAAGAGAATCTATTTCAAACTGCATAATTGATATGTACTCGTTAGATAATGTACTATATAGGTTTATTGTATATTGATTTACTATAATCATTCAAATATTAGAATGCATCTTGTGACAGATGTAGTGGGGGCTCGGACCAACAATTAAAAAATTAGCAGAACAGCATAGGTATAAGATTTAACATTATACATAATATACATACAAACATTTGCATATGCAAATCAATTGTTTGTTGTTATCTATTGATTTTATTATGTATACAGTATAGCTAGAATAACTATAAGCTTCAACTACCCGGAGTCCCCAGACCCCTAGTCTATCACCTCCTCCATCTAACAAGTCTTGGATCCGCCGTTGAATTACCGTCAGCATATGATCTACATGTATACACATAACATGTTATTAGCAATTCTATTACATATATAAGAAACAAATAGGGCCCAGCATAAATCCTTGTTGCATGCCCCTGCATAAATGTTTGTATATATACCAATATAACCGTTTTGTTCATTGCTCTTGGAGAGTAAATTTGAATATCGGTTATCTGTTTTGAAATTTAATTCATCATACCTCAAGAATTAAGCACAAAAATTGGTGGTTCCAGAGTCACTAAAAATGTTTTTTACAATCTTTTTCTTTATAGCAGTATCAAAAAGAAAATGATGAAAAGGTTTTCTGTTCAATGTTCCTTTGATACCACGATCAAGAAAAGAACTATAAGATTTATTTCTTATCATTCAAAGAAAGAAAAAAAAACCTGCATGACTTTATTGTTCGCTTCGTAAGGTTTAGAAACAAAACCGCAGTTTGCGGAGACAAAACCAACCTTAAAGGCTCCTATTAATCAATACAAAATTTTCATCAATGAAGTTCTTACTAATCTGCGATTCATCCTCTACGCCAAAAGCGAATGGGTGATGGACCACTGACGTCAAATGACTTGGACGCAGTAACCTCTCATGGGACATTGACGCGGGGCATGGACTGTGAAACAATTGACGGACACTGAGGGGGGAAGTTAAAAGCTCGTGAAAGAGGACCGTACGCACGATAGCATGTTATAAATCAATTAAACTTTCAAGTGCAAATTGCCATATTATCACCAAAAATAGACCTAGAACTTGAATAAAATCTATAGTACACACACAAAATCTCCTGATGATATATTTTTTTTTATGTTTGGAAATAATTCAGAAAAATAAATTTCTTTCGCTTTCATTCATTGGGCAGATACATTCATCATATATCTGTCATTTTGGAATTTTTTTCTTCAACTAACATGTTTGTTATAAAAACTTAAAATCTCCATAGAGCATTAGTATATTTGCACGCTTGAATGACATTTCATATGTGTATAAGTTTTGAAAACATACGTATTCTAACAAAAATGCTATTAAACTTTAAAGGGACATGGACACGTTTTGAACTAAAAATGTTCAAATTTTAGATTGCTAATTTTGATGTTTAAAATGCTTAATCAAGTTGTCAGCAAAAATTTGAAAGTCACTCAGTTGTTGAGTTACAAGTAAGATACAACGCTCACAAATCTTCGCAATGTAAACAAGGCTCCAGCTTTGTTTATGTTTACAAAAAGATTGCTTCGTAGAAAATATGTTTAAAACAATATGAGATGTGAGAAACTACATACTGTTTAATTGTGTTTAGAATGAACTTCTAATTTGAAAAACTTTGCTTTAAATGGAACGTTTAGTAGCATATTCAATATATGTAAGCAAAATCATGGTTCGGGTCATGTTTACATAACAATGAATTGTAAGTGCTGTATCTCACTTGGAAGTCAACAGATGACGTTAAAAGTTTTGCTGACCATTAGAAATATTGTAAACATTAAAATTGGCAATCTAAAATGTGAACTTTTTTAGTTCAAAACGTGTCCATGAAAAGTTGAATGTAACGAACAGTGATAAATCTCATAATACCAAATTAAATGTACAGCACAAAACAGACGCCTGGACATGCCAGAGGTGGGATCAGGTGCTTAGGAGAAGTATGCATCCCCTGTCGACCGGTCACACCCACCGTGAACCCTTCATCTCGATCGAGTATTAAATGGTCATTGTTTAAAGAACGACCTCAATCGGTAAAATACATGTCGGACAGCATTTTACCCAATGACAGATTTCGAATGCACTCTTTATTTCTTCCATTTTTATTGATAGGCAAAAGCTGTCACGTTACAGTTTATGTGGATTTGAAAAGATTAATATGCTTAATATTTTAGCGGCCGATTTGTTGCTCTGCGTCAAAATTATCTTGTGATGGTATTGATCTATACATGCCCAATGTTAGAGTGAACCATATCAAATTGCACTGGAAGTTCATGAAAGATGTTTTCATGCAAAATCAACCTAATACATTCTAACAGTACAATACACGCTCGGCACCGGAGAGTGCAATATCGCTTTTCCCCGACAGTGATAAGGTAGATATCTGAAAAGATTTTTTCCTTCTATATCAAACGTGAATGACTCGCAACATCAGTTACCATGGACACAGTAATGCATTTACTCAGAGGATCATATCATTTTCTCATTGTATGTAAAAGTATAACCATGATTGAAACCTCTTACTAACTATTATTTATTGTCATTTACTTCTGTGAGGATACGAAACACAATTAATTTCTTCCTCTGTACAAAGATACCAAACAATTTAATTTCTTCCTCTAAACAAAGACTAATTCAGGATTACCGTATATACTCGCCTATAAGTCGGTTTGCCTATAAGTCGGTTGTGGTTTTTTTGAGATCAATTTGAAGGATTTTTGCCATTGACACCGCCTATAAGTCGGTACAACTTTTTGCCAGAATCGGTTGACAATTTCATCATAAAAGTTACACTGATTTTGTCCCTGTTTCCATAAAATATTTGAGATTAATTATTCTTCTCCAAAAATCAATATCATGTCAATTCTCCTACTATTTACCTGTGTTCAATAATTATCTATTTTACATTTTTATGTCCAGACTAATTTTTTTCTGATGATGATCGTGATCATCGTCATAGTTGTTTTTCAAAAATGATACCATTGAATTATTTTCGCCGACTTAGAAAAATACTGATCTCCCTATGACTCGCCTAATAAGTCGGACATAGACTTTTGGACAAATTTTTACTCCAAAAATCCGACTTATAGGCGAGTATATACGGTATAGCAGATTGACCGAGTACGCTTTATTTAAATAATTTATGTCTTTTAAAAACGTGTATATATGTGATATTAATTAAGAAACAATCTTGTTTATTTTCCATTGTAACAGCTATATATTGAGTTTATTGTAATAAGCGAGTACCTCGCATGTAATAGAACTTGTGTTCAAACCGATTTACATAATAAAATATGTTGGACACGATAAGATAAAAGATCAAGCTTGATTAAAATATTAAATACAAAGGGTTTTAAGCCCGGGGATATTTTATTAAATACTTCGTAGGTAGCAGAAAGAAAATCAGTATTATTATGAAAATATCTATGTACAGTGGGTTTGAATACCAGTATTATTGTGAAGGTCTTCGACATGTATTGCTGTTGCAATGAAAAGTAATAAAAAAAAAAAAAAAACCAACCTTCTACAGTAATTTGTTTTCTTTACAATGTTATTGTTTCAATGTTAATAGTAAAACTGTCGTTATTTTTAACATATTTATTCCCAAAAAGTCAGAAAAATCAACAAAATATATCACACATGAGGACAATTTCATTATTCATGCATTTTAATGAGTTAATTTTTTATGCAAATGTAATACCAACTCTCACATAAAATATAAATTTCTTATTCTAAATACAAACATCACTTATTGTAACATAAACATATCACAATCTATATAGTATTATAGTAATAATATAAAATGCCACATTATTGTCGTATAAATAACACAGTCCAAGTGGTATAACGAAATGGTTTATAAGTTTAGTTCAGATAATGATGCAATATTTAATTCCTCCATACATGCAGGAACAATAAAGATTACACTAGAGATTGAATAATTTCAGAGTTGTTACATTTAATACTCTGCACCATCACAAACAGAACAGCCTCCCTGCTTTAGGTCACCGATTAGATCCGGCAGACTGGTCAATTATTCATGCCTCCCTCTCCGATAGACATTTTCTCTGGCCCGGCTATAGAATCTCTCGTTAAAACAACAGCTCTCTTTTTGTTATCCACAAGAGAGTTCACATTTTTCAACAGAAAATGACGCCTAGCAAGGATAAATATCACACCGGAACTGACATCAGATATGGAGGGAAATTGGAGGATATGTATGATATTTAAAAACACACACAACAAAACGCTATCCAACTACCTACAATTCAGCAGTCGACCGTTTAACCTACTGAGCAACCCAGTAAGGCAATTACATTCAAAGGAGATTTACAAATATTAATGATATGCATATTCAAATATCATTCATGCTTCGAAAGGAAGTAAGGCTTTACGACGACGAGTTGTTTTTAAATCTCTCTTTAAATTTTTTAGTGTCTGCTTCAATTTGGTAGAGATTCTTTTTCCAATACTGGTTTTTCTGTAGCGTGTGCATAATATGATATGTAATTTGATGGTCAATTAAAATGCATCTTATTGATTGACTCCATACAAAGAACAATGCACTTATATACGCATAAGGGCATTTCATTTTACGTTTGTGTTTAGGATTGCTCTACAATACAGCCATGGTTTTAACAGATGATACAATTTCGACATTATAATCCATATATGGAAACTTTCAAAAAATTTATCCTTAATTTCAGTTTATATTGATGATTACTCGATACTCGTGTCCAAATAAAGTTTACTGTAGTAAAGTCTGAGGTAAATAATTCTCAGTAAATTAAACAATGTGAAAAAGTTATGTGGAGAATCAGTGTGGATCTCTGATGGTGAATTTAGGAGGCGAAAATCCCTCCTCCCAAGTCTAGTAAAAATGTCATGAGCTGTTATGCCTTCACATTGCTACAATAGCAGCTATTATGCTTTCAAACTGCTACAGAGCATCCATGCGTTTCTATTACAACTGTTGTTTAAAACTATTGAATTAACATTTCAATTACTCGTAAAAAGCATGAGTACTCCTGTGTTTTACACAGCGAGAACTAAATATGTAATACTATTATTCTTTGTTCTATATATGAGATCACATGTAATATTTTCCCTGATGATGACATGCAGTAAAATGAACAGATGAATCCTGTGACGAGTATTAGGCAGCAGCTAAAACCCCCACTTCCTATTACCTCTTTGGGTTTGGACTAATAGGGTATTTAGCTATATACTGTTTCCATGTTGCCATCATGGATTCTGGTGAAGGTATACGATGAAAGGCCACTACTGTCTGAAAGTTCATGGACATGGCCGACTTGGTATCCTTCCCGGGATTTCTTATTACCACTCCTCCGTGGTTTCTTGGAGCTATGTTGAGTTTTCGAGCGATAATCCCTAAATATGAATCATCAATTGAAATTGTTTTAACATATGGAAAGGCCGCGGCAAATGCTCGTGTAACATCCCACGACATTATAATCCCGCCACCTGCCAGGTATGGTGGGTATCTGTCAAATGGATAATCCTCCCAAGACACAAACCATTTGGAACCATTGTCCCGAAATGGCACAGAATTAGGAAGCAATTTTCCTGCCATCAATCTCGGCTCATTTTCCTTCGTGTTACGGTAATTTTCTAGGTTTTTCACCACTACAAATACGTCATCGTCCACAAAGAGGTTAAACCTCGCACTCGAACAATGGCGGACAACCCAGTTGTATCCCATGATTGTTTTTATCGTGTTGTTGGAGTAGTTATCTATAAAGTCTTCTTGCACAACATCCTTGTACTTCTGGGCTTCTTTAGAGATATTCCTTTCAAGTCCTACCGTCTGCCCAAGTAGAAAAACAACTGAAACACCTTGGTACAGTGATGGATTTCCCCAAGTCTGTCGAATGGTTTCACGAATTTTTGAATTGCTGGCTTTAGATTTCACAAGAACTACTAGATGTTGATTTTCAGTTTGGCATGCATTTTCAGCCTCGTGCACAAACCGGAAAGGATGAGGATTGATTTGTTTGTTTTTAATCTTCTTCCCCTCAAAAATATTCTTGGTCAGCTGAACAAGATCTAGCTCAATTGGATACTTCTTAGGATCAAAGTTGAGCTTTTTCATTCTCACATTTGTAGTGTCTAGCGGAGGTCCAACTTCCATCTGAATGCCATTCTCGTCATAAGTAGTGGCAGGATCAAAAATTGGGTAACGTCTTCCAATGGTCTGAGGCTTCACAACAGTCTTCTGCTTGGATGCAGAAGTTCTGGACATTGACGCGATGGATTGAGCAGACAGGACGTGGTTATTACCGGTTGACGGTGAGAATTTCTTGTTGTAAGTTTGTACAAGGACCTCGGAGTAGTTATAGTACACCCAGTTGATCATATTCAACAAGGTCATGCATAGTGCCAGGATAATGAGAAAATTCCGCACTGAGTTGCCCAACAATATCCGTGAGCATCTAAATTTTTTCATTGTGTCTTTCCTCAACGTTCTTGAGTGTTTATCTCAACATTCTGTCGACTCTGAAAAGAAGAAGAATCAGTGTATTAGAAATACAGTGTTAAACAATTTGTTGAATGGTTTCAAGGATTATACGTATGTGTTGCCATACCCGTGGACCACATACAGTTTGGACCGAGGGCAAGGCAAAATGTGCCCTCAGAACTTGCAGTCGATTAATTAACGTTATGAACCCGATTCTGCCATTTCCCCTTCATTTCAATTGTGCCAAGAGTGCGTCTGTTAATGAACGAGCTCCAAATACCGTATATATATTCGATAATGCTAAGTGATGCTGGGTTAAGTAGTCCGGCATCAGTTTATTGAACATGTAAACATTGTTAAGTGCAAACATTGGTCTAATTTTTATTGCATAAGAGCATACAATCTACAGAATTACACATTTGTAACTTATAAAAGGTATCAAGAAAAACAAAATCTCGTGAGTTTAATGTATTTTTCCCCCCAGTTTTAGACTACAGTTTGCAGTGGTGTGTAGAGACATTTAATATTACGTCTCCTCTCTTCTCTTTCTAAATAAGCGGCATCTGTACAAAGTGAACAAAATGAGAAATGTTCTGTCTATACTATAGTGGGGGCTCACATGACAAAAATCCTGTATGGGGATTATTGATCCCACAGCGGCTGGAACGGTGACTAGATGACAAGACTCAATTTCCTGTAGGTTTTGCCGACAAGAAATCATGTTTTTCTACAGAACAGATCTCTAATCAAGCGATAAATATATTCATAATTTTTATTTTCATACAGTAATGTTTGCTGAAACCCGAATTCTAGTTATTAGATGTTAGGTAATTAAGTGAGGAATCTCAAAAGCTAATATACACTTATTTAATGTTCATCATATTGACAACACGCGGGGGGCACTGATCATTGTTTGAAGTTCCATCATGATATTTCAAAATATTATCATGTGTTGGTAGATACGAAATTTCAAATGTATCGGTCTGCACTATTTTATTATTTTAATTTTATTATGGTTGTCGTGACAAGAGTTATTGATTTTAATCAGGCTTATAAAAATCAACTAGGACAGTACGTGTATATGAGGGGGTGGGCAACAACTGTAGTTTATCTGTGTAGTTTAGGAGGCAGCATGATCTTAGATAGGTTGGACAAGTCATGTCACCAATCTTCNGTGATCTTAGATTCGCTTCAATTTCTATAAAATGCAGTATGATCAATCAATCAATCAATGTTTTATTCTCACAACTCTACAGCATATACAAAATACTGCACATACAACATGTACAACAGGAATACATTTTTGTTTTCCATGTATAAATAAGAGAAAATCAAAGCTATTTACGGTCCACATTTTTCTTTACAACAAAGAGAAATTTACATAAACTCTTTAACAGTGCAAGATTTGTTGACGTAAATAGTTTATAAAATTTTATGGTATTTCGATACTTTATTAAATTTTCAAGCATTAATGATTTTCTGGCAAATGTTATATTATTAGTACATTAAAACATATAATATTATTCGCCTTCTACATTGTTTTTTATTACATTTTATTACAGAAATATCGACCTTTAAGAGTATTATTCAATCTCTCACACTCAATGGACCCTATTTTAAAAATTTACATAAAATTAATGAGTATTTTCGGGGTGAGTGAGATAATTTTTGAATATTAGAAAATCTTTTCCGTTTAGAAATCCTTTTCGTTTTTCCTTGAGACTCTTGAAAAGGTCGGAGAAGAATATAACATGAAAACAGAATTTAAGGCCGGTTTACATGGTAAAGCAAACTGCATATAAACCTTGTATACAACTTTTGAAATATAATCCATAGTGTGTACATGGTAAAACAGGTGTAAATTCCTATCTATTGTAATTCAAATAAAAAGAAAAGTGCATTTTTAAAAA